>ML418801.1:70578-101378 GCA_005239525.1 Nicotiana knightiana | reverse complement strand
GTCAAAACATGATTTCTGGCTGTCCCGGGGACCCTGGCGTTTGGGCTCTAAGGCCTGGGTAACTCCAGCCCCCCCCCCTGGCGTTAGGGCTCTAAGGCCTGGGTAACGCCAGGCTGGGGCCTGGCTGTTTGGCTCCAACACCCGGCTATCGCCCGGGTGTCCCTTTTCGCGTATTCTTCGACGTTGCATCCGTTTAGCCCCATTTTCATTTCCAATTCACCTACACATAAAATAAACCCTATTAGGCACATACGACGTGTATTTTATCATTAAAACACATAACATGCAAGGTATATAATGCTTAAAATCATGAATTCTAGCCACTCATCAGTCCTCGCAGGTGCGGACAACTGTTCGCACCTGCAATCAGTGCCCTCAATCGCCCAGACCGCACCTGCGACCATTTCCTCGCTTCTGTGGTCACGCACCTGCGACCAAACTTGCGCAGATGCGATTACACTAGAACTGGTGCACTTCAGCCATTCCTCAAGTTCCATTTCGATCTATTAACCACCCGAAACACACCCGAGGCCCCCGAGACTTCATCCAATCACACCAACTTGTCCTGAAATGTATTACGAACCTAGTAGATCCTTGAAATCACATCAAACAACGCAAAACCATGAATCACGCCCCAATCCGAACTTAATGAACTTAAGAACTTCAAACTTCTTCCTTCGATGCCGAAACCCATCAAATCACGTCTGATTGACCTCAAATTTTGTACACAATTCATATTCAACATTGAGGACCTACTCCAACTTCCAGAATCAGAATCCGACCCCGGTATCAATATTCCATTTCGACCCAACTCCTCGAAAATCTTCGAATTTCTTACTTAGCCAAATGACTCCAAAATGACCTACGGATCTCCAAATTCATTTCGATCTCGCTCCCAATACTAGAATCACCATATAGAACTATTCCCAGGCTCGGAATCCCAAACGGGCATCGATAACCTTGAATTGCACTTCAACCCGAAATTTATGAAATTCTTCCAAAATGCTAACTTTCACAATAGGCGCTGTAACGCTCCCGGGCCATCCAAAACCCGATCCGGACCTACGCCCTTGTCCAGAAATCATCATACAAACCTGCTGGAGCCTTCAAATCCCTATTCCAAGGTCGTTTACACAAAGATCCAACCTTATGATTCTTCCAACTTAAAGCTTCCGAAAACGAGCATTTGATTTACAATTCAACTCCAAAACTCCCGGAATTATATTCCGACCATGCAAACAAGTCATAACACCTGAAGTGAAGCTACTCATGGCCTCAAACTGCTGAACAACGCACTAGAGCCCAAAACGACCGGTGGGGTCGTTACAAAAGTTATCTATTTATAAACATTACTTTGCAAACGTGGAAGAGGGGTTGCCTCTTTTTTGCTCTCGGCGCATGTTAAGCTAGGGATGCTAACATACACCATCTATTGAAGAGATGACCCAACACAACAACCAAGGGGACTGTTCGGCGACATTGACGGAGACAATGATAACACCGGCAACTGGCATTCAATAGAGGAGAATTCCACTGACGTTTGGCAACTTTATCCCTTTGAAATTTCAATCAATTGAGGAGGAGAGTGAAATTGAGGCGGAGTTAGAGATTACCGAACATAATTCTTCTGTAAGGGGAGGTAAGAACGAGCAAGTAAAGAAGTAAATCCATGCACCTCGCCGACTGTAGTTCTCTGAAATTGGCACTGCTACACATCCAATAACTATGGAGGCGAGGGATTAAATTGAGAAAAATGAAGGTCAGATCAATAATTATGGATCGCAAATGGAGAAACCGCTTACCTATGTTCCTCCATCGATGAGGGATGGTAATCTGGTGGTTAAGATTGTAGCATAAGACATCAAATCTCAGGAGAAATTCTGGAGTTCAGCCTGATTGGATATGTACTTGGTGATACACCATATGTTCGATCAATGGACAACTATGTAACAACGATATGGAACTTTTTCATAAATCCTAAGATACTTTATCATGATGAAGGGTACCATTTTTTTATTTATAAAATTTCCCAGTGAGTGGGGAAGTTGTATTCATGAAGACGGGAAAAAGAGGGGGGCTTGGTCTTACCTCATAAGTTACAACATAAGGACAATATCTTTGTCCTTCAAAAAAGGGATGTCCAAAAAATAGAGACTTATTTCCATCTCTATAATTTGAAAAGACTAACTTACAGAAAAATTAGTTTTGCCATACCTTAGCCTTAAACTTGGCATCTGGAATTTGTCCAATAAGAACTGACCCTTTGCTGCCCGTGGTAGTTCTTGAAAAAAGTAGTAGAAAGAGCTTTGTTGATGTCCTTGGCAAGCTTAGCTAAGTTGTCTGCAACATTGTTCGCCTCTCTGAAGCAATGACTGACAATTATATTACCTTGGCTTAGGATTTGAGAGATTTCACATATCAAATTGATCATCTTGTAGTTATTCGCCTGCTTATCCATGATCATATGTGCTGCAATAGAGTCCAATTCTAGAGTGAAATTCTTTTATCTATTTAGAATACACCATTGCACTCCAAATTTTGCGGAAAATGCCTCTGTGAGTATATTACTGCTGCAAGTGGTTGGTTGGGAGAAAGCCATGATCAGATTTCCTTTGTCATCTCTTAAATTCCACCCAATCCTAATATTCCATTGCTTGAAGTATAGCTACCATCAGTAATAAATTTCATCATTCCTGACTTTGGCGCATTCCAACAAACAATAATACTCTTAGGAATTGGTTGAATCTTGAGTAAGGTGTCACAAAAATTGATCCAAGGCAGTGTCAAAGTATTGCTAGGGAAATCCTTTTTTATTGCTGCCTGAATCATCCAACTTATTTTTTGGTTCAATCTGAACATGTTAAAAAACTTTTGATTCCCATATTTGCATGAACACCATTGTTTTCATAAATGCAGCATACTATGATTGGGACAATTTGAAGAACCAGTTTATGAACTGCATTTGTTGCTCTTTGTTGCCAAATAATTTAGTAGGGACCTAATGGTACCCAATTTACCCAAAATACCTATAGGGCCACCAAAAAAGTTCTATATTTTCCTTGCGGCATCTCCATCCACAAAGACATGTTTGATTTAGTCGTTCTTAGGATTGGAACAGCAAAAACATGTGGTAGTAATGCTTCTCCCAAACGTACTGATGACTTCATTGAAAGGAAGTTTATTCTGCCATAATCTCCAGGATAAAAAAGATGAAAGGGATGACGAAGTGCCAAACTTTACTCAAATATTTCTCCTTGGATTTGCAACTCCTTATCATATTCCAAGCAGATTTGTTTGTATATTTACCGGTTTCTGTCAAGCCCCAGAAGAATTGGTCTTTAGTGTTCTGCCTCCCTATTTCAATGGTTAGGATCCGATGCACCAAATGATCAGGGAGAGTTTCTCTTAGCTTGCACTCATTCCATTCCCCATTAGCTATGAAAGAATTCACCAGAGTTCTAGTACTTCTAGTTGCATTAGGAACTTCAACAGCTAGTGGACCCTTCCCTGTCCAGTTATTCCACCAAATACTACAAGTTTCTGAATTAACATACCAGATTATATGGTTTTCAAATGAAGGGTACTATATTTTCAAATTCCGTACGATAGAAGATAGAGATTTGGTTATGCATGTTGGCCCATACACATATCACAATAGACCTTTCATATTGAGGAATTGGAAAATAGATTTCTACTTTGATTTAGAGTGCCTTAGCACTATTCCACTGTGGGTGAAATTTCTAGGTGTACCAGTGGGCTATTAGTCCTTTGATGTTTTATGAAAACTGGCTAGTGGAGTAGGAAAACCATTGTATATAGACAAATTCCATGCAGAATTGGAGAAAATCTCATATGCTAGAGTATTGGTTGAAGCAGATGTGTCTCAGCCCCTACCAGAGTGTATTGAAATTGTTACACCCTTTTATGTCTTTCAACAGCAGGTAGCATATGATTGGAGACCAAAGTATTGTGTCAAATGCATAAAATTTGTCCATGATTAAGACAATTACAATAGGAATACTTCAGAAACTAAGGAAGAACCTTACTAGGAAGTGGCTAATAGGAAATGGAGAAGAAATAAAAAGAAGGGACCAACCTGGCAAGCAAAAGTGCCAAGGCAAAGAGAAGGAAAAACAACTAGGAGGATCTGATTCTGTGACTAGCCAGGTTGAGACACAACAACATGTCTCCCTGCCTGTAGAAGAAGCTTCTCCTGAATAGCAGAACGGGTTAAGGCAGAATAGCAAAGGGACAAAAGGCAAAATCATAATTGTACAACATAACACACATAGAAATCCTAATAACAGAATGCATGGTCCTATCATACTGCAGAATGCCAACAGATTTTCTTACCTAAGAATTGAGGAGCCTACACTACAGGGGGAGGGACTGTGCACAGAGGATGGCATATCCCCCATGATTATGTGCACTTGGAATATTAGAGGGCTGAACAAGCTCTCAAAACATAAAGAGTTGAAGCTCTTTCTGACAAGACATAAAGTTGACATCGTGGGTTGTGTGAAAACTAGAGTTAAAGAAAGTAAAGCAAAACATGCTCAACCACTGCTGTAATTACAACACAACAGTAAATGGCAAAATTTGGCTATTATGGAAGGATCATATCAATGTACAAATATTCGCAGCAAAGGAACAGTACATTCATTGCTCAGTAGAGGATATCACTAGCCAATTTAGTACAATTGTCACTGTGGTGTATGCAATGAACACATTGCAGTACAAAGAGGAATTGTGGGATGAACTACAACATGTTGATGCACCTATAAGTCTACCATGGATTTTCTATGGAGACTTCAACAATGTTCTCTCTATTGAGGATAGAATTGGGCAGCTAGTCATATACACAAAGATCCAAGGTTTCTAAGGACAGCTTAACAGTTTGCCCTGACTCCAATAAGATAATTTAGATGTCATTTTACATGGTGTAATAAGAAACATGTTACCAGCATAGTCTATAGTAAGATAGATTGGGCTTCAGGCGATCTTCCCTACAGCAATATGGACATGTAGAGGTATACTTTCTTAATCGAAGAGTGTCTGATCACTCTTATATACTACTGAGGTATGGAAAGCAGAGGAGATTACACCCAAAACAATTTAAATGGTTTACTAATATAATGGATCAACTTGAGTTTCATATAGTGTTACAAAGGGTATAGAATCAGAACTAGGGTATAGATGTTATGGTTAGCATATGTAGGAAGTTACGGGATTTGAAGCATGAGCTAAAGGGTCTAAATCAATATAAGGCTTCATATGCACAAAGACTGAATCAAACCACGCAAGAACTAGAGGTTGTACAAGCTACCATACTCACTCAATCCTTTTGCCAAAGTTTATTTGATCAGGAGAAGGTGTTGCTTGATGATATTGATAAATGAAGTAACATTGAAGAACAAGCTCTCAGACAGAAATCTAGGTCAAGCTAGATTATGTATGGAGACACCAATTCCAAGTACTTTCATGCACAATGGAAGACTAGACAAAGAAAAAAACCAATCAGATCCATATATACAGACACATGTATCAAGCTCACAGACCTTACACAGGTGGAAACAAAGTTTATTACATTCTTCACAAGGTTAATAGGAAACTGTAGTGGGGATATTATATGTCCAAACTCAGAAATAATAAAAAAAGGACCATGTTTGAATATGGATCAGAAAACTGCATTGGTACAGTTAGTGACAATGGATGAGATAGACATAGATATCAAAGACATGCCAGCAGACAAAACTCCAGGGATTAATGGATATCCTATAGAGTGTTTCATCAAAAAATGGGACTTAATGAAGAAGGAGGTGTATGTTGCAGTACAAGGCTTCTTTGACATAGGGAAACTTTTGAGAAATCTGAATTTCACAACTATTACACTGATACCTAAAGTTAGTTCATCATCTCAGGTGAAAGACTATAGACCTATTGCTTGTTGTACCACCTTGTACAAGATCATAATCAAGGTATTACAACTAAGAATCAAGAAGGTGATTGGAAATATAATAGGGCACTCATAATCTGATTTTATAGAAGGAAGAAGTATCATTGATAACATATTTTTCAGCCATGAGTTGTTCAAAGGATACAACAGAAAAGGTGTATCTTCTAGATGTGTTATGAAAGTGGATTTAAGAAAAGCATATGATACTATAGACTGGAGGTTCTTAAGAAGAATGCTTAGTTATCTTGGGTTCCCTTTCAAATTCATTGAATGGATTATGGAATGTGTTACAACTGTCTCATATTCCTTAGTGCTAAATGGAGGTCTTAAAAAACCATTCCAAGGAAAAAGAGGGATTAGACAAGGGGATTCATTGTCCCCTTACCACTTTGTCATTGCTATGGAGTACCTGCAAAGAAAAGTGATGCAACTGGCAAAGAATGGTGATTTCAACTTCCATCCTAAATGCAGAAAGCTGGGCATAATCCATATTTGCTTTACTGATGATTTACTCATGTTCTATAGTGCAGATATTGAATCCATCAAACTCCTTTAAGGGGATTTTTAGAGATTTTCTGCGGCTTCTGGGCTACAAGCTAACATTGATAAAATCACTATTTACTTGGCTGGGGTGGATGCATATGAAAAACAGGCTATCTTGAACCTATTGGGGTTTGAAGAAGGTACTCTTCATTTCAGATACCTGGGAGTACCACTATCCTGTAAAAAATTAATTGTTCATCAATGCCTACCCCTAATTGAGAAGATCACAGCAAGAATCAGTTGGTCGTTTGCAAGGTTGCTTTCTTACTCTGGCAGACTACAACTGATTGATGAGTGATGATTTTACCACCCATTTTGGCCTCTTTTCATTAGAATTTGTATTCTTCAATGATAATTTGAGGTTGTTATTAGTGTGTAATTTCTTAATTTTCAGGGCAGTGATGTCGTGAAGTGGTTGGTGTTGAATTGGAATGAAAGTTGAACAAAAGGGGGTGAAAATTGCACAAAATGCTTCAGTGATTCCGCACCTACGGATTTTAGGTCGCAGGTGCGACCTCGCACTTGCGAAGATATGAACGCACTTGCGAAGACCAGCCCACCCACATAGAATTCGCACCTGGGGAGTATATTTCGCACCACCAATCCCGCAGGTGCGACCATTTGTCCGCTCCTGCGAAAATTGACCAGGACTTCAGAACTCGCACCTGCGAGCATATTTCCGCTCCTGCGGAATCGCACCTGCAAGAATTCTTCGGTAGGTGCGATCATCGGGCATCAGATCTGGACAAAATTATAAAATCACAATTTTCCATCCCCACTCTCATATACTCGACCTAGCAGTCATTTTTACATATCTTTTGGCTTTGTAAATATAATTTTGTGGAGAGAAGAACAAGTATTGAAGCTAGGGTTTGCACACACACTTGGGATTTGAAGATTTCACTCTTGTGGTTAAGGTTTTCTTACCCATTTATGTTTGTTTCTTCATTTCCTTGCTTTGTAATGTATATTTAAGTGTGTAGTATTTATTTCCAACACTTGAATCTTGTTTATGGAAATTTACATATTTAAAGTGTGGATTAAATACCTTGTTGTGCTTATGTATTGAATGATTTTATTATATTTATGAAGTGAGTTATTGTTTCTTTAATTATTCTTGTTCTTTAATGTTTCCAAAGGGATTAGCTAACCCTAGGACACACCCATTAACTCCAAATTAATTTTTGAAAAGATAATTTGGTGTTGGGAAAGATTAATTAGATATTGAGGCTTTAACCCTCATTTTATAAATTCTACCTAGGGATAGGATTGAACTACTTGTAGTCATATTCGAGTGTGCTTAATCTCTTAATTGGGTTAGGAATAATTCAATTAGGAAGTTGTTAGTCTTCGGAAGAATCTAAGTAAGAATTATTATCAGTGGCTAATTAACATAAACTCGCTCATATTTGTAAATCATGCAATACATTGGATCGTTACATGAGTGTAATTCCCGATGCATTCATACTTGTAGCCATTGATCATTTCACTTGCTTTCTAGTTAGTTTACATTTTCGCATTTAGTTATAAACAACTTTCAAAACCAAAATCTTATTTGTTTGGCATTGCGCGATAAGTGATAATTCTCTTGCATTCCTAATCGCCTCCATATTGTTCTCTGTGGGATTCGACCCCAACCTTGTTGGGTTACTATATTTGACATCGATCGCTTACACTATTTTAAGGTGGAATTTGAGCGTATCAAATTTTGGCGCCCCGGGAAACAATTGGCGTAACTTAGGTTGTTGGAGAAGTAAGCTTAAGTGCTTTGACCCAAACTTGTGAATATTTGTGTAATTATTTTTCTTGTGTAGTTTCTTAATTTTTCATATAAAAAAAATATATGGCATCATATAATGAAAATTGGTCGGATGGTAGTTGTTCATACTTTGATGATCCTTGTCCTTATTGTGGAGGACCACACTCGTGGTAAAATTATTTAAATTCTCCTGGGGATGGATTGTGCGCACAATCTCAAACCCATGAGTGGAGTATTTGTGATAGGTGTGGTTTCCAAAATGGTCATTGGTATGATTGTTCATATTTCTCCTTCCCTTCCCCAAGCCCCCACTATAATGGTTCTACTTTTTGTGATGGAAATTTTAGGGGTGAAGAAGTGGAGGGAAGTGAGCATGGTAGAAATGGAGAGTTCAATCTCATGTTGGAGTGTTTATTTGAAAAAGGAAACCATGAGCAAAATGCCTTGGAAGAGCTTTTGGAGACTAATCTTCAAAATGATTTGGCACTTGAAAGGTTGAACTCACAAATGGATGCTATGGTTGAAGCTTCGAGGGTTCAAAAAGACTTGGAGGTGAGTGATAACCAAGAACCTACCTTAGAGGTTGAATTTGAAAATTCTTCATTGGTACTTGAACAAAACCAAGAAGAACTCTCAAATGCTCAAAATGAGAGGATAATGCTCATGTTGGAGGCCGTTCTTGAAAATGAGGATAAACACAACTTTGTACTCGAGGAATTGAAGCATGAAGTGACTCAAAATGATGAGCACATCTGCACTTTGGAGGATCAAATGCAAGCATTAATGGAGGCTCACCATGCCTCTCAAGTTGAAAGTGTAGATGGAAGCCAAGAAGAGTCCAATTCCGAGGGTGAGAGTGAGTGTTACTTTGAGGAATCAAACCTTGAACATCCGCCAACCGACTCCATGAGTGTTAGTGATGCCAACAAAAATATGGAATTAGAGTCAACCGGGGTGATTGAAAATTTGGTTGAAATTGACTCTAATTCGAGGGAAAATGAGGATGTCAAAACCCGTAAAAATTTGCCAGTTGGAGGATTGAAGGCACATTCCAAGCATTTTTCAAAATTGGAATTGTGTGGTAAAACAGAAGTTGAACTACACGAGTCAATGGAGCGTTACGAGGAGAAAAAGTTCTTACCATACATCTTGCAATTTGAGGAACCAAGAAAGCAAAATGACATGCCTCACATGAGAGCCAAGAAGTGCAAAATGAAGAAATTAAGGCTTGGCTTGGACATCTATTTGCCACCCCCACCGCTCATGGTCACAAGCTTGATTCCAAGCTAGGTGCCCAGTTCATATCGTCAAAGTGGGGAGAAAAGTGGTAAAAGTTGACTTGCGTCGTGCCACGACATTAAATGCGGCGCTTGATGGGAGGCAACCCATCGGTTCTCAAAATTTTTGGTTGTTTTTGAAATTTTCCTTTTTAGAATAGCTTATTATATTTTTTCTAACCAATCTGCCAAGTTTCACTTTTTTTGGAGTTGATTTGAGCAGGTTGGGGGTACCAGGGACTAAAAACCAGTGCAAGAAAGCAAACAAATGGCTGGGCAAACACACTGACCAACGTTGTTATGCCCCATGTCGATTATGCTGTCGCAGAGTGGTATCCGCGACTAAAAATGCGGTAGCAGACCCACACAAAATGTTTTGGGCAAAATCTAGGTATTTTCGCACATGCGGTCAGTTCTCCGCAGGTGCGAACTCGCAAGCGCGGCCCTCTCATTGAAGGTGCGAAACCAATTGCAGGTGAGTTCTTTTTTTCGCACTTGCGGTACCGCAGGTGCGGTAATTTATTCGCAGGTGCGGAAGCCCCCAGGTAAAATCCCAAATCGTATTCCCCAGGTAAGTTTAATTCCCAAATTTTTCTCTCCGCCCTAACTTCTCAAAGAACAGAAAAATCCTTCATATCTCTCAATTCTCACATACTGAGACCACCAGAGATCAGGTAACTTCTTCCCCTCTCTTCTTTCTTCCTCTCTATTTGTTGTTAATTATGTGTTTATTTCCTCAGGCCTTCAATGGCCGTGTGCAGTCTATGTTCGTTTTCTTTTTATTATTTTGTTTTGTTACTTTGCAGCCTAGGTTCGAATTAGAATAAGGATTTGGTTGAGAGTAGTTAGTGAGTGCTTGTTTCAGTGAAGCAACCATTTGAGGGATTGTTTCGAGCATCAAATTTGTATGAAGAGGAAGTTAATTTCATACGCTCGATAAGTGGTCGGGATATTGTCTGAGTGAAAATCGGGTGCCACGTAGTTTGAATGTAGTATTAATAAAGTTAGAACACAGTTGGTACACTAGTCTGGAAGTCTTGAGTACAGATGAGTGTCCAAAAGCAAAGTCCAAGTCAAAAATGGAACAAAAAAAAAATCTGGGGGGGTGAACTTTGGACGAAGGACCGCAGGTGCGGTCAAAATTCCGCAGGTGCGACCTCGCACCTGCGAGTCCATAACCGCAGGTGCGATCTATTTTTCCGCTGGTGCCAAACTGCACCTGCGGTCAAAGTTCCGTAGGTGCGGAAACTGCCCAGCTTTGCCCAAAACCAGTGTGCTTGCAATAGGGCCTTCCCGGGCCCGTTCGTCCTAGTTCTTTGGCCTATTTGCAGTGTTTTAATATGATTAACGATATCCCACTGATTAACTAACTTCATTTTCAATTTTTATAGGTACTTTGATTCAAAAATGGACCCAAACCCAAGCCAAAATTATGAAATTGAGGAGGAAGCTGGAGAGCAATATGATGACTACCGGTTCATGTCGGTTGCCTGTCAGTGCCGATATTTTGAGCACCTCCTCACAAAAAAATTGATACTTGAGCAAGGAATTGCCATGGACAAAGTGAATGAGAAACTTCCCGAATTCTATGAATGTCTAGTATCGTCTGGGTGGTCATGCTTCATTCCCACTCCATGCATTGCAAATGAAACATGGGTTTGTGAGTTCTATGCCAATCTCAGGCGGTCAACCTTTCGAGATCCTCACCTCATAATCTGAGGAAAGCAAGTGAGATTCGGGGTGGAAGATATAAATGCTGTCCTGGGAATTCAAAACCACCCGATAGAGCCAGTGGTGGAGCAGGATAATTGTGAAAATGCAGCATGGCTGGCTTCCAAACTATACCCAGAAAGTGTATGATCAAAATGGGCGACCAAGAGGAAGGGCTTGAAGTCGACTGACTTCACGGCCGAAGCCAATATATGGTTGTACATACTGAGCAGCAGAGTCTCCCCCAGTGGGAATGTCACAAACGTATCCTATGTCAAGGCTCTGATCATAGCCTGCCTGATCGACGGTGTTCCAGTGAACCTAGGTCACTATATTCTACAGGAGATGCGGCAATCTGTGATTGACAATGAGCCTGGGCTACTATTTCCATCTCTGATTACTGAGTTATGCTGACGGGCAGAGGTTGAAGAACGCCTTGATGATCTGCGGGTGCCGGCTGACAAGCCCTTCCAGCCATTGAGGGTCAAGGGCGAAGGTGGAGCAGTAAAGAGTAAGAAGAGAAAGATGACCACCACTACCACCGAGATTAGATCTACCTCACAGCCTAGTTCATCAGCAGGTCCATTTGGGGAGATGAACTCCCAGCTCACTCTTATTCGGGACCTTGTGTCCAAGCTCCCACTGGACCCCCCCACTTCACAGCCACAGCCCCCACCTGACTATTATCCCAGAGCTGAGATGAAGAAATATTTTGACACTCAGACAAAGATGGCTTCTTCTCAGGGCAGAATGGCTGCTTCTCTGAAGAAGATGGAGACTTCCTACACCAGCCTTGCAAAGGCACATGTTGATTTGCAGGATACGTTTAAAAAGGAGAAGGCGAAGAATAAGAAGAAGGGGAAGCTCTTAGTCAATATATGGAGGGGGGTAAAAGAAATCTTCAAGTGGGGGCAGCCGAGCAAGCCACTGCCAGTTGCAGACGCAGATGATAGCGAGGAGTACTCTTTCATGTCTGAGGCTGAGGATGTTGCTGATGACGATGATGAAGATGATACTGCTGATGAGGATGATGATGATGGGGCGCAAGCGCACTGACCAGCCACTTCTTCTGCAGTCTTCTAGTCTGATGCAGACCTCAGGGAGACCCTCAAACTTTGTCATTTATTTTGATATTGTGCAGTGAGGACTGCAATGTTTTAAGTTGGGGGTGGTATATGCACATTTTATGGCTTTTGTACATTTTATATATTTGTGAATTAGTTTTGACATGTGTTTATGAAATTCTTATGTGCCCTTGTCGGGCTTCTTTGTTATAATATGTTATGACCCGTGTATAAAAACACACTGTCTGGACAGGGTTTTTGCACCTACGGCTCGAGGACCGCACCTGCGGTCTCGCACCTGCGAGCAAGAATCTTTAGGCTCTTTATCTTGGCCCTGAGGCTCCGTGGATCGGCCCTGAGGCTCTTTAGATTGGCTCCGAGGCTCTTTATGTTGGCCCTGTGGCTCCTTAGGCTGGCTCTTAGGCTCTTACGCTTTGGCGCTTAGGCTCTTTTTAGTTTGGGTCGATGCGGCCTCTACTATCGCTATAGTAATCCCTCATTTTGGCTAAAGACTTTTCAAGTTTAGATTTTACCTTGGCATGTTTTGTGTTCGCCTGACTCTTCGATGGCTCAAACGAGAACCCCGATTATGAGTCGATATGGGACGATGGTTGGGTACCTCGGGAGGTCCTCTTGAAGGCTGATTTTTGAAGCCTTTTTACTGAAGGCTGATTGTTTTGAAGCCCTTTTACTGAAGGCTGATTATTTTCGAAGCCTTTTTATTGTTTCGAGTTGATGTAATCGAAGCTCTTTTGCTTATTCCAAAGGAAGGCTGATTAACCAGTTCTTTTCTAAGTATTTTCGAAGTATTTGAAGGCCTTTAGTTTAATGGCGGAAATCGGACATTTCCGAGTCGCGTTAATTTGGCTGGAGCCTTCTCGATATGATCGTAGTCTTTAGTCCCTGGGTGAGATGACCTCGATATCTATATCGAGGGTATGCATTTTTAGGGGTTTTACAAGTTCGGATATATAGCCTTGGGCGTAGTATCGGGGTTATGCCTTTTTAGGTCTTATAAATTTGATATCGCCTCATGAAGGGCTTACTAGCTCGAAGTTGCCTCATTGAGGTCATATAAATTTGGTATCGCCTCATGGAGGGATTATTAGCTCGAAGTTGCCTCGTTGAGGTCTTATAAATTTGGTATCGCCTCATGGAGGGTTTATTAGCTCGAAGTTGCCCCATCGAACACCTGTAAGAAACTAGTATGAAAAATAAAGTGAAAAAGGAGAAGGTTATACATTAGCAATAATAGCGCTTGAGCATCGATATGTTCCAGTTGCTTGGTAGTTGCTCGCCTTCCATGGTTCCAAGTTTGTAGGATCCTTTGCCTACTACTCCGAGGACGCGGTATGTTCCTTCCCAGCTCTGGCCTAGTTTCCCTTCATTTATGCTTAGGGTGACTTTCCTAGGACTAAGTCCCCGACTCCGAAATGTCGGAGGCTTGTTCTCCTGTTATAGTATCTTTCGATCCTTTGTTTTTGGGCGGCGATTTGAACCAGTGAAGCCTCTCACTTTTCATCTAATAGTTCGAGGGCTGTAGTCATGGCCTCGTTATTTGAGTCCTTGGTGGCATGTAAAAATCTAGCGCTTGGTTCCCCAACCTCGACCGGTATCAGAGCCTCAGACCCATATACAAAAGTGAACAGTGTCTCTCTTGTGCTCGTCTTCGAAGTTGTTCGATATGCCCACAGTACTTCGGGCAACACATCTACCCATTGTCCCTTCGCATTTCTAACCTCTTTTTCAAGTTTTGAATGATGGTCTTGTTCGTGGACTCGGCCTGCCCATTTTCGCATGGGTGGTAGGGTGTTGATAGGATCCTTTTGATTTTATGATCTTCGAGGAACTTTTTCACCTCGCTGCTAATTAACTGTTTCCCATTATAACAGGTAATTTCGGAGGGGATACCGAATGGGGATATGATATGGTCCCAGATGAAGTCGATGACTTCTTTTTCCCTTATCTTTTTGAAGGCCTGTGCTTCCACCCATTTCGAGAAGTAGTAAGTCATGAACAGAATAAATCTAGCATTACTTGGCACCGTCGGTAAGGAACCGGGTTGGTGAATCGTTGGTGCGAACCTTTGGAATTTATCACACCTCCGAACGAATTCCTTGGTGTCCTTATCCATTATGTCCCAATAGTAGCCCGCTCTGATCACCTTTTGAACTAAAGAATCGGCACCAGAATGATTTCCACAGGTGCCCTCGTGGATTTTCAGAAGCACATACTCGGTGTTTTTCGGTCCAAAGCATACTGCTAGGGGTCCGTCGAAGGTCCTTCTATATATAGTTCCATTCTCGTCGAGTGAAAATCGAGATGCTCTGGTTCGAAGGGCCCTCAATTCTTTTGGGTCCGCGGGTAGTTTCCCGCTTCTCAAATAATTGAAGTAGTTGTTTCTCCAAACCAACGTCAGACTTGTGGAGTTGATCTCGGCATGGTCTTCTTCGATCACCAACTTGGATAGATGTACAATAACCTCGGGGAGTATGTCATCTTCTTCGACGGATGATCCCAGGTTTGCGAACAGCCTCGCTGTTTTGCTCTCGAGGTATGTGGACCAGAGTCCATTCTTTGAAGAGATGCAATGTGACTTGAAGTTTGTCTAAGTATCTCTGCATCCTGTCTTCTCGAACCTCGAAGCTCCCATTTACTTGGTTTACAACAAGAAGGAAATCACATTTTGCTTCAATGATTTCTGCTCCTAGGCCCTTGGCCAGCTCGAGACCTGCAATCATAGCCTCATACTCGGCTTTGTTGTTAATCAATTTTGCAGTTTTTACAGATTCTCTAATCATGCCGCCTGTAGGTGGTTTCAGAACTACGCCCAAGCCCGGAACCTTTCTCATTCGAGGCACCGTCAGTGAATAGGGTCCATACCCCTGATGAGGTGCCCATTTTTAGTAAGAGTTCTTTATCTACCTCAGGCACAAGGGTGGGCATAAAGTCGGCCACGAATTGGTAATGCTATTGATACGGCTATTTAATGGCTCAGTACAGACTTGTACTATTCTCGTACAATTGGTCAGCTCTAATCACGTGCCCTTGGGAATTTCCCGCATTCCCATGACAGTCATCGATTTGTACTACCTAAAGGTCAAACATAGGGAGCCTTCGAAATTCTCCCTCGAGGGATGCACCTCGAGACCAAGCTTCAAATTCTATACCGAGCTTCTCGATGCCGGGTGTGGAATTCCACACTGGCCTCAAAATCGGACTCTCTGATTTTGTCCATATACAGATAGTCTCCGCGTTTCTTAGAATGAAATGATAAGGAACGGTCTTGAATTCTTGCCTCTTCGGTTTCCCCATTATGACGTCAGCCATGTGAAATCATTAAATTATGTGACAGAATGATTGTATAGAGGTCTTTGTCAGCACGGTTCTCAAAGCCCACAACACGCCATTGGTCTCCCTTTCGACTCCTCCAATACACTTTAAGTGACTCTTATAAATACTTCAATTCCCTATCTTTTAAACTTTTACAACATCTTCAAACTTTCAATTCTTTGTTAACAGTTTCCTGTCTTCATCCTTCTTCTGTGTTCACCTTTACATCAGCTTTCTTTGAAAATTTGCTATAACCTTGGCCAAAACTTCCAAAACGGTCCCTCAAAAAGAGGAAGCCCTACTTCGTCACGCTCGTCTAAGAGCAAAACAAAGGCTACTCCCCGTATTGATGAGTGCATTCCTGGGCCCTTCGAGACATCCCCCGATCTTAAAATTGATAAACCTCCTTTGGTACCAGGCCGATGTGAGCCCATGTCTCAGTACATAAGTTTAGTAACTGATGCAAAGTGGGTAAAGATAGATTACTGCTGGGGAGAGGCGGTGCAAGTGGAAATCCCTCCATATAAAGGAGATATAACTATCTATAGAGCTGGTCGGGCCATTCTTTTGTGGAGACATGATAACTGGAAGATATTCATTCATGTCGCAAATAAATTTTGATGTTGAGAAATGCTTCACCAATTATTCCTTTCCCATAATCCGAGTCCAAGTAACTTCGCATATATGTTATATTTTTTAGGCAAAAATTTCTCGTGGGAGTCTTAATATCCTCCCACTTGAATTTTTGAGTGCTTTCCTAATTTCAGGGGCAGCACACCTTGTTGTGATATTGGCAAAAACGTAGCTCAAACTGTTCTTGGTCCTGAAATCCATTTGTGAGGCGTTGGAAAATACTCCAAAGGGGATAGGCACTGTCTAATAGATTCCACTGATGCTCAGAAGGAGTTAGAGGGGGCGGCTTTCGATCGAGAGCGAAGAAGCAATGAGTATTCCTGATGCAGATCTCGGAGGGAGACCCTCGAGGAGATCCGCGATAAGGGCTCTAATATCTTGGAAGAGATAGATTAAGCTAAGGCGGATGAGATTGTTGCTAAGTTCCTCCTCTTCGCCGATGATGAAGCCGATGTGGAAGACGAGAGGAAGAAGCTGACAAGGATGCTAGTCCTGAGAAGGTTGATGAAGGCAAAGTCCTCGAGGGGAAAAGAAAAAGTCCCCGATGATAATGATAGACTAGGTTTTCTTTCGGTAAAAGGCTTCCTGTGGAGTGTTGTAAATGTACCTTTGTACCACCATTATATAAAGAGATCTTTCGTCTTGTTTTTTCATAAACTTTCGCCTTGCCTTTGTCTTTGCTTTTGTGGTTTGAATTTTGATGCTTGTCATTGAGGTCTTATAAGCTTGATTTGCCTCATCAAGGTCTTATGATTAGTCCCCGGGCGAGATAACCTTGTCCTTCATTTCGAGTGTATGCCCTTTTAGGGGTCTTATAAGTTTGATATTATGGCCTTGGCCTTGATATTGGGGTTGTTCCCTTTTAAGGTTTTACAAGTGCGGTGTTGCCTCATTGAGGTCTTACAAATTGGCCCTTAGGTTGTTTAGCTCGGCCCTGAGGCTCCGTAAATCAACCGTGAGGCTCTTTATATTGGCTATGAGGATCTTTATGTTGGCGATGAGGCTCCTTAGGCTGGCTCTTAGGATTTTACGCATTGGCCCTTAGACTCTTTTTAGACTGGGTCGATGCGACCTCTAGTATGGCTATAGCTTTCCCTCATTTTGGCTAAAGACTTTTGAAGTTTTGATTATGCCTTGGCATGTTTTGTGTTCGTTTGACTCTTCGATGGCTCAAACGAGAACCCTGATTATGACTCGATATGTGACTATGGTTAGGTACCTTGGGAGGTGCTCTTGAAGGTTGATTTTTGAAGCCATTTTACTAAAGGTTGATTATTTCGAAGCCCTTTTATTGAAGGTTGATTATTTTTGAAGCCTTTTTATTGTTTCGAGCTAATGTGATCGAAGCTCTTTTACTTATGCCGAGGGTAGCCTGATTAACCGGTTCTTTTCGAAGCATTTTTGATGTATTTGAAGGCCTTTAGTTTTATGGCAGCATTCAGACGTCTCGGAGCCGCGTTAATTTGGTCGGAGCCTTCTCGATATGACCGTAGTCTTTAGTCCCGAGGTGAGATGACCTCGGCATCTATATTGAGGGTATGCCTTTTTAGGGGTCTTACAAGTTCGGATATGCAGCCTTGGACTTAGTATCGGGGTTATGCCTTTTTGAGGTCTTATAAATTTGATGTCGCCTCAAGGAGGGCTTACTAGCTCGAAGTTGCCTCGTTGAGGTATCATAAATTTGGTATCGCCTCATAGAGGGCTTATTAGCTCTACGTTTCCTCATTGAGGTCTTATAAATTTGATATCGCCTCATAGAGGGCTTATTAGCTCGAAGTTGCCTCGTTGAGGTCTTACAAATTTGGTATCGCCTCATGGAGGGCTTATTAGCTCGAAGTTGCCTCATTGGGGTCTTCACAATTTTGATGTTGCCTCATTGAGGGCTTATGAATTTGATGTTGCCTCGTTGAGGTTTTATATATTTGGGCATGCCTTGTCGAGGTCTTACATTTCGAGTTTGGATAGCTCGATGAACTAACTGTCGATGATAGTCCCTGAGTGGTCATGGATTTCTGGCCCTTGAGCCGTTTTGCATAAAAGCAGTAAACTTCTTTAAGGCACAAAGTGTTTTGACAAGAAGAGAGGATTCTTTGATTACTTGATACATGTGTACATTTTTTTTTCCTTCAGATGCTCGATTGTTCTAAATGGACACGATTCATTTGGCCGTTTGGCCCAATACAACGTTTTCCTATCGAAGGTCTTCTTAGGTGTAACCTAATTCTTTTGAAAACCTCCGCCGAAAAGATAACCTCTGCGGGTGATGCACCCCTTCCCCCCAATATTCGAGGCTGATTGTGAAGAAGCCTTGAATGCTTTGTTGAGTTCTCCTTAGGTAGCATATAGATGTTGCCTTGTTAAAAACCTTGCCGGTAAAACCCATTTAGGATAAAACCTGGTTGAAGGGAAAAAGAGTGTAATGCATGCTTTAAAAACCAAGGTCTTCAAATCAAAGGGTGCTTCGGCGTCCCCCATCGAACACCTGTAGGAAATTAGTATGAAACATAAAGTGAAAAGAGAGAAGGTTATACCTTAGATATAATAGCGCTTGAGCATCGATACGTTCCAGTTGCTTGGTAGTTGCTCGCCTTCCATGGTTCCAAGTTTGTAGGATCCTTTGCCTACTACTCCGAGGACGCGGTGCGGTCCTACCCAGCTGGGGCCTAGCTTCCCTTCATTTGGGTTGCGAGTGCTGAGAGTGAATTTCCTTAGCACTAAGCCCCCGACTCTGAAATGTCGGAGCTTTGTTCTCCTGTTATAGTTTCTTTCGGTCCTTTATTTTTGGGCGGCCATTCGAACCCGTGAAGCCTCTCGCTTTTCATCTAATAGTACAAGGGTTGTAGTCATGGACTCGTTGTTCGAGTCCTTGGTGGCATGTAGAAATGTTGATCTTGGTTCCCCAACCTCGACCGGTATCAGAGCCTAGGACCCATATACCAAAGAGAACAGAGTCTCTCCTGTGCTCATCGTCGAAGTTGTTCGATATGCCCACAGTACTTCGGGCAACACCTCTCTCCATTTTCCCTTTGCATTTTCTAACCTATTTTTCATGTTTTGAATGATGGTCTTCTTCGTGGACTCGGCCTTCCCATTTGCGCATCGGTGGTATGGCGTTGATAGGAACCTTTTGATTTTATGATCTTCGAGGAACTTTGGCACCTTCCTGCGGATGAACTACTTCCCATTGTCACATGTAATTTTGGAGGGGATCCCTAAACGACATATGATGTGGTCCCAAACAAAGTCTATGATTTTTTTTATCTTATCTTTTCGAAGGCCTGTGCTTCCACCCATTTCGAGAAGTAGTCAGTCATGAATAGAATAAATCTAGATTTACCTGGCGCTGATGGTAGGGGACCGACGATGTCCGTCCCCCATTTCATGAACGTCCATGGTGATAAGACTGAATGTAGTTGTTCACCGGGTTGGTGAATCATTGGGTTCGAACCATTGGAATTTATCACACCTCTGAACGAATTCCTTTGTGTCCTTATCCATGCTGTACCAATAGTAGCCCGCTCTGATCACCTTTCGAACTATAGAATCGGCACCAGAATGATTTCCACAGGTGCCCTCGTGGATTTCCAGAAGCACATATCGGTGTTCCCCGGCCCCAAGCATACTGCTAGGGGTCCCTCGAAGGTCCTTCTATATAGAATTCCATTCTTGTCGAGTGCAAATCGAGTTGCTCTGGTTCGAAGGGCCCTCGATTCTTTTTGGTCCGCAGGCAGTTTCTCGCTTCTCAAATAATTGAAGTACTTGTTTCTCCAATCCCACGTCAGACTTGTGGAGTTGATCTCGGCATGGCCTTACTTCGATCACCAACTTGGATAGCTGTACAAAAGCCCCGGGGAGTATGTCATCTTCTTCGACGGATGATCCCAGGTTTGCGAACGCATCGGCCTAGCTATTTTGCACTCGAGGTATATGGACCAGAGTCCATTCTTTGAAGCGATGCAATGTGACTTGAAGTTTGTCTAAGTATCTTTGCATCCAGTCCTCTCGAACCTCAAAGCTCCCATTTACTTAGTTACTACTAGAAGGGAATCACATTTTGCTTCAATGATTTCTGCTCCTAGGCCCTTGGCCATCTCGAGACCTGCAATCATAGCCTCATACTCGGCCTCATTGTTTGACAATTTCGCAGTTTTACAGATTGTCTAATCATGCCGCCCGTAGGTGGTTTTAGAACTACGCCGAGCCCGGAACCTTTCTCATTCAAGGCACCATCAGTGAACAGGGTCCATACCCCCGATGAGGCACCCGTTTTTAGTAAGAGTTCTTTCTCTACCTCAGGCACAAGGGCGGGCATAAAGGCGGCACGACGTCCACCAAAATTTGGGACTTGATAGCTTTTCGGGGTTGATAATCAATATCTTATATTCCGATTTCAATGGCCCATTTGGCCAATCGGCCCGATAATTCAGGCTTATGCAAGATGTTCTGAAGAGGATATGTTGTTAAAACACATATATGATGACATTGAAAATAAGGTTTCAATTTTCGAGATGCACTTATTAATGCAAGACCTAATTTTTCCAAGTGAGGATACATGGTTTCAGCATCTCCTAGGGTCCGACTTCCGTAATAGACATGGAATTGTGTACCTTTTTCTTCTCGAAATAACACACCACTTACCGCCACTTCAGACACGGCCAAATATAAGTACAACGTTTCGTCCCTCTTCGGGGTATGGAGCAGAGGCGGGTCCGAGAGATACCGCTTTAGTTCTCCCAAGGAATGTTGGCATTCCGGTGTCCAACTCAAAATTGTTTTTCTTCTTGAGTAGGGAGAAGAAGTGGTGGCTCCAATCTGATGACCTCGAGATGAATCAGCCTAAGGTTGCTATCCGCCCCGTCAGCCGTTGTACTGATTTCACGTTGTTCACCACGGTGATTTCCTTGATGGCCTTGATTTTGTCGGGATTGATCTCGATTCCCCGTTTCGACACCATGAAGCCCAAAAATTTGCCCGATCTGACTCTGAAGGCGCACTTTTCGGGGTTGAGCTTCATGTTGTACCTTCTAAGGACATCGAATGTTTCCTGCAAATAAGTCAAATGATCCTCTGCGCGCAGGGACTTAACTAGCATGTCATTAATGTAAACTTCCATCAATTTGCCTATTTGATGTTCCAACATCTTATTAACTAGGCGTTGATACGTGGCACCCGCATTTTTTAGCCCGAAGGGCATTACATTATAACAATATGTACCATACTTCGTGATGAACAAAGTTTTTTCTTGGTCTTCCGGGTTCATTTGGATCTGATTGTACCCGGAGTTGGCGTTGAGAAATGTAAGGATATCACAGCTGGCCGTGGCATCGATCAAGCGATCGATGTTGGGCAACGAGAATGAGTCTTTAGGGCATGCTTTATTTAAGTCTTTACAATCTACGCACATCCTTAACTTATTTCCCTTTTTTGGAACCACTACTATGTTAGCCAACCAATCGGGGTATTTTACCTCCCTAATAGATCCTATCTTGAGGAGTTTTGTTACCTCGTCTTTGATTAATGCATGTTTTACCTCGAACTGAGGTGTCCTCTTCTGTTTCACCGGTTTAAACCTGGGGTCGACGCTCAGTTGATGGGTGGTTATTTCTTGAGGGATACCTGTCACGTCTAAATGTGACCAAGAAAAGCAATCAATGTTGTTAATAAGAAATTGGATGAGTTTTTTTCCTGAGTTTGGGGATAAAACCCCGTTCCCAGGTATACCTTTTGATCTGGAATATGCTCGATCAGGACGGCCTGTTAGAGTTCTTTGATCATCGATGTCGTTGCATTCAACTCCTCGGGGACAACGAAGGTTCGGGGGGTGAGGAAGTCTTCTTCATTGATGTCGGTGCCACAGACTACCTGTTCTTCGGGGGGTCATCCTGTTTTTTGATTTATCCTGGACTGGGGGAGTTGATGTCGGTTCCATGTCGTGTACTGCGAACATCTCTTTTGCCGCATGCTGCTCTCCATACACCATTTTTACGCCATACATTTTGGGAATTTCATCATCTGATGAAGAGTCGATGGCACCGCCCTCATGTTGTGTATCCACAGGCTTCCAAACAAGGCATTGTACCTCATGTCGCCTTTGACGACATGGAACTTGATGTCCTGGGCTGCACCGGACACGTTGACTGGGAGGATAATTTCCCCTTTTGTTGTTTCGCTCGCCATATTGAATCTATTGAGGACTCGAGAGGTGGGTATGATCTGATCGAGCAGTCCGAGCTGCTCCACCACCTTCGACCTGATTATGTTGGCCGAGCTACCTGGATCCACGTTTAATTTGAACGTTATTCAAAAGAAACGAAATTACCAGTGCATCACTATGTGTTTGGGACAAGGCCTTGATGTCTTCTTCTCTGAATGTAAGAGTGCTTTCAGATATGTAGCTCTGAATTTGCTTTCCTGCTGCAATGGATACTTTGGCCCATTTGAATATAGGTCCCTGTGGGATGTCGGTACCACCAATGATCATGTGAATGATTTTCTGAGGTTCTACTGGTTCATCCTTTTTGTTCGCTCTCTTTCTCGAATGTGGTTCCTGGCTCGATTGCTGAGGAATCCTCGAAGGTTCACTTCGTTGGTCAGCCGGGCCACCTCCTCTCGGAGCTGCCTATAATCCTCGATCCTATGACCGTGAATGACATGGTATTCGCACGTCAAGTTGGGGTTTCTTCGGGAAGGATCTAATTGTGCGGTCTTTGGCCTTCTGGTATTTCTAATTTTACCCATAGCTGATACGATGTCCGAGACATGGATGTTGAAGTTGTATTTCGACAATCAGGGTGCCTCTATTGGCCTCGAATGCCTGTCAAACCCGATCTTGCTCATGAGTCCCCGGGAATTTTGGCCTCGATCTACTCCCTGTTCATTTTGAGGTATATTCCGCCTCGAAGTGTCTCTTTGATCTTTGATGTACGGCTGGTAACTTTCTTTGCTTGATCTCGATTCCCTTTTCGTAGGACCTGATCCTTTTTCTAGGAGCCTGCTTGGATTTACTGAGCTAGAAGGGGCTCCCAATTGGTCGTCTTCGATCCTGATCTTCGATTGATATCTCCAAGTCACAGCGGGATACTCAATCAAGTTCTGCTTTAGCTGCTTCGAAGCTATCGAGCTTCGTTCGTTCAAGCCCTGAGTGAAGGCCTGGACTACCCAGTCATCGAAGAACGGTGGTAACTCCATTCGCTCCATCTGAAAGCGAGATACAAATTCCCTCAACATCTCGTTCTCCCTTTGTTTGATCTTGAAGACGTCGGAATTCCTCGTAGCAACCTTGATGGCACCGGCATGTGCCTTCACAAAAGAGTCTGCCAACATGGAAAATGAATCCATTGAGTTTGAGGGTAGGTTATGATACCACATCATGGCACCCTTTGACAGCGTTTCCCAAATTATTTTCAGCAAGACGGATTCAATCTCGTCATCCTTTAGGTCATTCCCTTTTACAGCACAAGTACAAGAAGTGATGTGCTCATTGGGGTCCGAGGTCCCGTTATACTATGGGATATCGGGAATTTTGAACTTTTTTGGAATGGGCTTCGTATCCGTACTCGATGGAAATGGTTTCTGCACGAACTTCTTCGAGTCTACCCCCTTCAGAACCGGAGGTGCGCCCGGGATCTGGTCGACCCTCGAGTTATAGCTTTCTAATTTTTTGTCATTGGATTCTATCTTCTTTTCTCCTCATTCAATTCTTTTGTTGAGATCCTCGAGCATTTTGACAATAGTGGGGTATGTTCCTGACCCGTTATTACTCGATCTTTCTGGTTCTTGCTCGACTTGAGGAGTTGTTTTCGGCCCCTCCGTGCTCGGGGTTTTTTGTTGACTCTGTAGCTGAGCAATGGCAACATGTTGTGCTTGCAACATCTTGAATATGATTTGTCGGATGACTTTATTTCGAGCACGTGTTGTTTGTGAGTCAGGTTGGACTTCTCCTTGCACGCTTCCTCTGACATCCGCACCAAAATCTATGCTTATTGCAATATGCGAGCCATCATCAACTGGTTGGGAATAGTTGCTACTCCGGGGTTGAGCGGTGGCACACCAGCTGCTGAAGCTGCAGCATTAGTTTTCCCATGGAAACCGAGGCCATTGTTGCTATGCACTCGTGCCTTAGCTGAGTTTGACATGTTTTAGCCTGAAATCAAAAAATCTTGGTCAAGAAGAAGTGTGAAGAATAACGTGTATTATCAGAAAACTAGCACTAAAATAATCACTATTATCTTTAGCCCCACGGTGGGCGCCAAATTGTTTGCCTTGAAAATGGTATTAACAATTATATTTGATTTCGTGGTTCTAGAAACATGTGATTTATTTCAATACTAGATATTAGGCAATAGACGCCAAGCGTGAATAAGAAAAGTAAGATAGGAATATATGAGAATAGTGGTGTTCCAACCAAGCTGTTACTAGGCTAGGCCTCGAGGTCGAATTGTTGCGCTTAATAGCGTGCTGTTGATGAAGGGATAACAATATTGGGGGTCTCGAGGATGGCCCTTTATGATGAATAATGAATAATAAGTGAAGAACAGTTAATGAACACAATATATGAAAGTAATAAATCAGTAGAATAATTGCGGAGCACGTTTAGGCAAGAGAGCAGAGAATGTTCTTGTTGTATTCAATATTTGTTATCTTTACAAAATGACAAGGATCCCTTTTATATAGGAGGGGGCATCCCAACATAGTACATGTACAATTATGACATGTAATGTTATTAGCATAGCTATTTAATGGCTTAGTGCGGACTTGTACTATTCTCGCATACTTGGTCAGCTCCAATCACGTTCCCTTGGGAATTTTCCGCCTTTCCATGACGGTCATTGATTTGTACTACCTCGAGTCGAACATAGGGAACCTTCGATATGCTCCGTCGAGGGATGCACCTCGGGGCCATGCTTCGAATTTTGTCCCAAGCTTCCCGATGCCAGGCGTGGAATGCCACAGTGTCCTCAAAATCGGAGAGCCGATTTTGGCCATATACAATGTGGATACAAATTGTCCCTGGATAGTTCTAGAGTTAAATTCTATTAAATTACATTTCAAACGGAAGTTGAATTTATTTCATATCCGTTTTTTCAATAATCTAGTCTTATTAGCTCATGTCTTGTACTACTAGTCCTTAGAATGTTGTTTGGAATCAAAATATATCAATTGTTGATCATATTTATTTTATTAGAATTGTTGTTAATTATTAATTGGTTTATCTAACGGCTCGGATTAGATGCCATCACGACCTGTGGATTTTGGGTCGTGGCATAATCAAAATTCAAACATGAAATTCATACAAAATATTCTTCTTTTGAAAATTCTTAATCTTGACATATATGTTCCTATACTATATGTGGGAATAACAAGGCAGCTCATGGTCAACATGTCTTGTGATGACCAAAGGGTCATCTTGCATTTTAGAACTTGATTCCGCACTCTTTAGCTTTAAAAATCTCATTTTTACCCTCTTCGATTTGCGTGCGTAATCCGGACGTCTTTCCGAAAAGCTTTTATGTTGAAAATTTATAATATAATAATTTTTAGCCTTAAAAGTTGATTTTAGTTGAATTCGATCAATGTTTTGAGTCAACGGACCCGGATCCGTGTTTTTACGGTCTTGGTGGGTCCGTAGTGAAATATGGGACCTGGGCGTATGCTTGGAATCGAATTTTGAGGTCCCTAGCTTGAGATATGAATTTTTTTTGAAAAAATGAAAAACTAAAAATCTAATAATTTTAAGAAATTGGTTAATGTTTGATCTTGTGGTATCGAGTCCGTATTTTGGTTCCGGAGCCCGGTACAGGTTTGTTACGATATTTATACCCTATCTGTAAAATTTGGTGAAAATGGAATTGATTTGACATGATTCGGACGTCCGATTGTGAAAATAGGAATTTTAAAGTGTTCTTGAGAATTTCATGTGATTTGGTGCTAAATTCGTAGTTCTAGGTGTTATTTTGGCGATTTGATCGCACGAGCAAGTTCGTATGATATTTTTAGACTTGTGTGCATGTTTGGTTTGGATCCCCGAGGGATCGGATGAGTTTCGGATAGGCTACGGTGTAAAGACCCGTAAAAGTTTCTTGTTTAAAATAATGCCCGAATGAGTCCCCGAGTTGTTTTTATTGTGGAAATTTTTAAAACATACCTAAATTGAGTAAAAAGAACCCCGGGATTTAAAGAATAAAACTTCCCAGAAAGTAGGCGTTATGCGACGCACTATGCGATCGCATAACGTGTATGCGGACCGCATAATGGTCGCATACACGGGCAGATCACTGCCCCATTTGAGGACAACTATGCAGTCCAATATGCGATCGCATTTTGATTCTGCGGACCGCATAGTTTTCGATTGTTGCCTTTGATTTTGGGGAGGGAGGTTATGCGACGCACTATGCGATAGCATAACATGTATGCGGACCGCATAATGGTCACATACCTGAACAATGTGTTTTAAATTTTGGCCCATCTTGAGGGCCATTCTACGGACCGCATGTCAGGAATGCGATCCTGACATGCATTCTTGTGTCGGACTTTTATTTTTTTGATTTTAAAACCCGACCCCCAGTTCATTAAAACACCCATCCCCTTCATTTTTAACCATTTTCTGAAAAAAATTAGAGAGAGGGGATAGAGGGTTCTTGAGAGAGAAAGCTTCATCTTTATCAATTGGATTATCAAAGTCACTCATGCCTGGAAATTTCGAGTAATCATCTTTTTCTTCATTCTAACAGGTAAGAATCCCCAACCCCTTTCCATTGGTTTTCAGGTTTTAAACAAAAAGGGGACTCTCATGAATTGATTCTTGAAAATATAAGTTGATACCTTGCATGCATGATCATATCCATGATTTAGTAAGAGGAAGTGGGTTGGGGTAAAATTCACAAAGAAGGGGTGGTAATCTAATGGGGTCGCCTAGCATTCGAGAAAATGCTTAAAAGAGTTCAAATTGTATGCATGATTTCCAATTCTGAGTTGAATATGTTTAATTGTGAACTAGATTGACCGTACTAGTCGGTTCGGTGATTTGTGAGTAAAAGTTAAAAAGGGATTTTGACCCCAGGTATGTATGGCTAACTTTACCTTTGTAGAATCCCCTTGTTGGGTCCGGGCATTCGGTATTTTTACCTTGTTTGAAAATATGTGAATTGATTGTTCAAACGTGTTGAGACATAAGATTCTATTCTCTGATTGTCCTAGTTGATTTCCACACTACCGTGCTATATGATATTGTGAAAAGTGTTTTGATGTGCCTATCTTATTATGTGCAAAGCTCGTAAATGCTCGAAGGTATCGATATGAAAGTATGCTTTAATGAATAAAAGAATGTTAATGTGCCCAAGTGTGGGAATGTATATGATGGCTAAAAATCGTGCGTGGTAAGTAATGAAAGAGGGTATCGTGAAATGATGTAAATGAGTTGAACGATTATGGCAACACCATGTACATGAATTACTGCTTGGTGAGAGTCATCATGCCTTGAGCTCAAATAGCGAATTGTTGATATGAACTTGTGTTCCTTGAAATGAAGAATTCTTATGATTTGATTGTTTGTGGTTGTTGTTACAAAATATGATTGTCAGGTGGGATCAAGTTCCGCGCCGCAACACGAACTAATAAGGATGGTGGGTTGTGAGGTAATAAGGGTGGCCGGGGTAATAAGGATGGAATGTGATCATTGTCACTGTTGAAATGAAAATCTATGAAACTTGGGTTGTGAGGTAATAAGGGTGGCCGAGGTGATAAAGGTGGCCGATGTAATAAGGATGGAATGTGATCATTGTCACTATTGAAATGAAACTCTATGAAACTTGGGTTGTGAGGTAATAAGGGTGGCCGAGGTAATAAGGATGGAATGTGATCATTATCACTATTGAAATGAAAATTTATGAAACTCTTGAATATGGTGATGTTGAAGGGGGAAAAGGAGATATTGTGAAACTTGTTGATTTTGGTTGTTTCTTTCCACGTGCATTGATTGATTGGTTCTATTACTGTCTCTTGATTGTGTATTGTTTGATTTGTTCTGTGTTAATTGTCTAAGTATGTGCAAATTGGATGTTCTAAATATGTTGAGGCATGATGCCCTACTCTCTGACTGTCTAGCTTAAATTCATGTATTTGCTATTCGGAACTGTGGAAAGGTGATTTACTTGTGAATGTTTTGCCATGTGTAAGGTTGGTTAAGTACACTGGTGTGCCGGTATGAAAGAGTGGTAGCGAACTCAAGTATGTGAATATGATTAAGTGCTAAGAGTTGTGAAATGATATGATAAACAGGAATTGTGGTTGATTCAGTCATACTACACTGATTGTGGAACTGTCTTATTTTGACTCGTGTTTTGGGCAATGATCTGTTGTGACTTGATATCGTATGGGTGATTGGTTGTACTGAGATTTTGTCCTTACGATGAAATTCTCTGTGAATATGGTGTTGTTGGAAAGGAAAAAGGGGAATCTGTGGAACTTGTGATTTTGATTGTCTCTGTTTCTGTGCAATGCTTGTTGATTCTATTACTGTATCTTATATGTGCATTGTTGATCTTACTTAGAATAAAGTTTGTTCATACATACCAGTAAAATTCAAGTGTACTGAGGTCCCTTTTGCCGGGGGCGCTACATTCTTATGATGATTGTAGGTGGTTCCATAGTAGGTAATTCAGCCCACCGATCGCAGTGCCTCCTCTCCATTCCGCCAGCTGCATTAGTGAGCCCCACTTCCTCTCGGGGCCATGTGTGGTTCATGCCACCTTCTTTTGAGTTTATTGTGTATTGTAAGGTATAGCCGAGGCCTTGTTGCCGACAGGTAATATTATGTTTCTAGTATTCGTAGAGGCTCCATAGACACAATGTGGGTAGTGTAAATATGTATTTTGGGTAAGTAATGGTATGGTTCATAATCGTGGTGCACGTTGTAAATGTTGTATGTATTTTGTAAGTATTTGGCATCATATGTTGGGAATGATAAAAAGTAGAAATGAATCCAAGTCGTAAGTTTATGCTTAAGTTATGAATGGCTATTTCACATGAATAATGTATATTGAAATCATGGGGTAATGTGTGGGATAGGAAAGGCAAATCAGGTTCGCTTGACCGGGTTCATTCGGTTAGGCGCCGGTCTCGTCCCTTGATTTTGGAGCGTGACATACGGAGTGAAATGAACTTAGGAAATATATCTGGTGTGCTTCAGGTCTGCAGATCTCGCAATTGCGAGGTTTGGCTCGCAAATGTGAGCCTCGCATTTGCGAAGAAACACAGCATTTGCGAGCATGGGCTGGGACTGGGGGACTCTCGCATTTGCGAGGTTAGGGTCACATTTGCGGAAGTTTGATGTTCGCAATTGCGAATGGATTACTCGCATTTGCAAAGGCTACAGAAATGCCACAAGTTTGCATTTGCGAGCTTCGCAATTGTGAAGCTCAGGTCGCAAATACGACATCTGCAGCTGGTAAATCTTGACTTAGACGGGATTTTGCTTATTTTTCAAAACTTTCAAACACAAGAAACCCTCTTGCTGATTTACCCTCTTGGGGATTTGGTAGAATTAAGGATTTTTGAGAAATTAAAATTTGAACCTCAATTTGGGGTCGGATTTCGAAACTAGTTATATATTTGGGCTCGGGGTTGAATGAGTGAATGGGTTTTAGTCCGAACCTCGAGTTTTAACCAAGCGGGTCTGGGGTCGATTTTTGACTTTTGGGGGAAAGTTTGGGAAACCTAAATTTATGTATTGAAATTGATTTCTTTAGCAATATTTGATGTTATTAAGTTAATTGTGGCTAGATACGAGTGGTGCAGAGGTGGAAATTAGAGGAAAAGCGGTAATTGAGTAGTGAGTGGCCTGTGAATCGAGGTAAGTGTTGTGTCTAACCTTGACTTGAGGGAATTAGGAACCCTCTAACTATGTGATTATATGAAATTCATGAGCGGCGTATATGCAAGGTGGCGAGTGCTTATACGCGCCAAATTATCTGTTTTCCTTGATTGATTGCTTTCCTTTAATTGTTTCATTTCATGTCTTAATTATTATATGCTCTAAATGCTTCCATGCTTAACTAGTACGTGATAATTAACATCTTCTCCTGTTAGTTGTGTTAGTTCTTCCCATAAGTCCCCTAATCCCTACTATTTGCTTATTTTGACTTGATTGCACCTTTTAATTGTAAATTGCTGGATTGGTCTTGCTGTGTAGTATTATTTGAGTATATTTTATATTAATCAAGGTTTCCTTTGCTTGGTACAATTTGGTATTTATTTATCGTAAAGGCCTTGTGATTTAGACTGTAAATTGACTGTGCATATAAAGTGTTTGATACTGATATGGTGGGATCGGGCTGCACGCCGCAACAGAAGGAATAAGGGAGAATTGATATGGAGGAATAAGGGTGAATATGTTTATACGGTGGGATCGGGTTGCACGCCGCAACAGGAGAAATAAGTGTGGAGTGATATGGAGAAATAAGGGTGAATTATCTTATTAATATTGATGCCTGGTGGAATCGGGTTGCGCGCTGCAACATATATATATA
>ML418801.1:39826-70368 GCA_005239525.1 Nicotiana knightiana | reverse complement strand
AATATATATATATATTATCTACTGTTATTGTTATTGTGGAGGAATAAGGGAGAATTTTGTGATGTCTGGTGGGATCGGGTTACACGCCGCAACAAAACTATATGTTTCTATTCCCTGAACTGCATTTCTTTCCAGTATCTCTTTCATTATATGATATAGTAAGGATTGGTAATTCTTGACGACATTGGTTCACTCTAGAGGTTGTGGTTATCGATTTCAGTTGGCTGCTTGAATCTGCTCTGTAATTCTATTGTTTTGTCATTTATATACTGCGTACAGGTTGTGTATAGATGCCCCGCCTTAGCCTCGTCACTACCTCGTCGAGGTTAGGCTCGGTACTTACCAGTACATGGGGTCGGTTGTACTGATATTACACTCTCCACATTGTGCATATTTTGGAGACGGTCCCAGCAGCGGTCATTAGTGAGCCCGGATCGGATATTGCGGAGACTTGAGGTACGGCTGTTCAGTGCCCGCAGCACCTCGAGTCCCCATCCTCTTTTCTCTTAGCTGTATAATTCCATTCAGACATCTTTATACTTATTTCAAACCTTTATGTGTATTACTTTAGAAGCTCGTGAACTCGTGACACCAGATTCAGGGAATTGTAATAGACGATTGGCTGTTAAATTTATGCATTTGTACTTAGAGCATATATGTTCTTTTAGTTCGTTATCAATGTTACTGTTTAAACTGCTAAAAGAAGTAAAAATGTTCTAACGTAACGTATCTTTCGTATCATCCTATCATAGGTAAATGGATAAAGCATGAGGGAATACAAACTTATACATATGAAGTACGGGCCTATAAGACCAAAAAATCACTCATATACTGAACATGGGCCGACAAGGCCCTACAATCTTTTACGTACATGACATCTGTCTACAAGCCTCTAAGAATACATAATTTCTATAAAGGTCGGGACAGAGTCCCGCCATACCAAACAATACACGTCTAAATTATACTAACCAATCAAGCAACTCCGAAAATAAATGGAGCACACCAACATCTTCCGCTGAGCTGATAGCCTACTTGGAGGGCTCTCGACCTTTCTATCAGGACCTGCGGGTATGTGACGCAGCGTCCCCAGGCAAAAAGGAATGTCAGTACGAATAATGTACCGAGTATGTAAGGCACATAAATAAGTACATAACAGACATGGAAGAAGTATAGAGTAAATAACTCAACCTGTAAGTCTGGATTACTCTGTAAATCATGAAATACTTATAGTGTCATGCATATGCGTATGAATGTCATGTCGTGCATAGGTACATGTGTTCATAACATCATCAAGCCTCTGAGGGCATCCCATCATATCATCTCGACCACTGTGGGAAAATCATCAATGTATACCAGTTGATCAGGTGGTGGTGCGTATATAACACCGTAACCTTTTTCCCATATTCCATATACATATAATATACATATATACGCGTATATAACTCCATATGGTCATAGGTCAATGTACATGTATAAATACATGAAATGCAAAAGAAATACGTTAATACGATTTTCTCGGAATGCCATAAAAATCAATAGTCCTTTCGGATAAACTTTATCAAATATGTATTTTTCTGGGACCCATGAATAGAAGATAAATAATAATTCGCATGGGGAATCAAGAATATAGACACCCCTAGTATTTCTAGGAATAGAGTCATTTATGAAAGTTGCGTATTTTGCTCGCTTCATTTCTATTATAGATCATGCCAAAAGAAAGAAGGGATAGCATTAACATACATGAACCAATTCTCTTGACAATCCCTTTAACACCCGTTGATTGCTACAACACGTAACAGCAAGATCGGAGTAAGGACTAATCCGTATGATATTCTTGAAAAAAGTTGTACCAAAACTATTCCAACAAAGCAGCTACTGCTCAGGCTGCACAACGTTATTCAATTATGATTTTCATATTGGGATCCTGCTTCATCTTCAATTGTGTTACCGAAGATATAAGGAGTTATCTATTCTCCTTATACCAAGAAGTTCTTTTATTAAGGTTCTCTATTACTTTGCAAAACTTAGCATCTTCCTTTAAAATTCATGAACCATATTACTAATAAAGAATAAGATGCTCATTTTCAAGAATAGAAATGACCGTTCACTTTTGTGGATCTTTGATAACACTTCTCCACCCAAAATGATATAATGCAGTTATCACTTAAGATAATGCCACCTTTTCCAAGTGAACTAAGAGTCATCACATATAAGATGTATTGTTGCCACGTATATCTTCAAGACTTATCCAAAATATATTAGGTAATTGTCCACAAATTTAAGTTAATCTCCCACTTAAAAATCCATAATTACCCATTTATCAACATAAGTAAAAATTATCTCAAATTACTTAATATACTACTCGCTTTTAATACACTTTGCACACTCTTCTATTATGGCCGTGTGGTACATTGTATGGCACTAGTCCATAAATACGGGGTATTATGACTTAGCCCGTATTTTACCCCAAAATGTCGATTTCAACTAAATTCATTTTCTTTGATTCGCTCACTCTCTCACCTCCATGAATTTACTTATTACTTGTTTGAAGTATTACAATACTACATGGTGCAACATCATCGTAATTTAATACTGTGAAGCGTAACATCATCGTAATATAATACTGCGGGACGTAACATCATTCTCCCCTTTGGAACATTCATCCTCGAATGTTGACATCAATTATCATTTTCTTGAATTATGGCTCTTATGAATACCTTAATACTCTCATTTCCATTTAGGCAGTTGTTCTGTGAATAAATCCAAAGGCCACAGCATTCCCCCCTTTAGGTCTCATTCCCAAGCCATGACTTGTGATCGAATTCCTTTCAATCTCGTAACTGTTGCTACCTTCTATCATTCAGCCTCTATGATACTGACCTTGTAAGTGTGCCTATGCGACTCTTCTCTCCTTTTTCCTCAAGCTTTTAGCCAATCTCTAGGCCTTAATTTGTAAACATATACAAAGCTTGACAAGATGTCCATCTGGGCATCTATAGGTATACTTGAATTTATTTTCTCGGTACTTTGTAGAACTTGCAGATGTGGCTATATCTTATTTGATCTTCTTATCCATTCGTATGACTTTACTGCATTTACGTGGGTCATACTATACCATAATTCTTACTTCGGTTTATCTTTACTGAGGTCTGCAACCAACTCCGAGTTACTCTCGTTGTTTATCCTTAAGACTGATGGTCTAATCTCATCTTATAATGTTGAACTTTTATCCATCTATTGTTGATTTACCTCAATATGTATCTAATTCTACCACTGATAACTTGAAACCTCTTACGTAATCACTTGGGCTCACTTTGCATTAAGGAACATTTGAAGTGATTTCCATAATTGTATTTCATAGTATCTCAATGTCATTCACCTTATGGGGCTATTCTGAAATTTGTCCTCCTTCTCCCATTTATTTTCATCAAATCATTATTCAATCGAAAGCCCAAACGTTATCTTTTATCTGCCACAATTACACATTTATTTTACTACCAGGGCAGCATTCCCTGCTGCTAGTCTTAGACTCCTTTGAGTTCATTCGGCTATACTGATCCTTCTATAACTTAGAGAACCCATCAGCTCTCTTATTTTCACGGGCTTAACCCCGAGAACTTATTCATTCTCTTCACCTTCTCACTTACCATTTCTTGTTCTTACTTTGTCTTCCTAAAACTTTGTCGCTTTATCATACTTTAGCTTGCGACCTACATATATCCATTTATGATGCACGCAATCTTGTTTTATCATAGATTTCTTTGTATTATTCTGGAATATCAAATGAGACATCTCATCGTCCCTATATCTTCTTTACTCTCTTGGCTAGATCTCTCGGTACCTAGAAACCATAGGCTGGAAAATATACCATTGACGATGCTGCTATCGTTCCTGGATATTGAATACATATGCTTCTAGCCTTCTATCCGAAGTATGGACTATTCACAGCCTTCTGTATTTGAGTATCTCGTACGTTGTTCACCTTTACCTTACTTACCTTAAAATCTCTCATCACATCTTGTATCACTTTCATAACCTTCCTTCTACATAGGTATGATTCACATTCATAACTTGGAGCTTTAGTATAATACTACAATCAGGTGGGAGCTTCATACCGACTTCTTATGAGGATGTTACTTTTGTAACTGTCTTTATCGAAGAGATGTTATAAAATATGGTTGTTGTACTATCTCTCTTGTACCTCTGATATTAAGGTTGGACCTGCAATGTTCTCGAACACGATTTGTATAATTTTCTAGGTTCAGTAATCAGACTCTTGATTTACTTAGTTGATGTAACTCTTTAGTTTCCTCTTCCCTTTGATCAACCTTCGTGTAAGCTTAATCTATCTTCCGATCTGTAGTCCATGGTATTAGCTATTACTTTAGTCCTGCATGGACGCTATAGAATATCCAGGATATAATCTTCTAACAATTCAATTCTTTGTCTATAACCTGGACTCAATTCTTCTTTTTAACTTATATTGGATTCTTCTACGCTGTATGATTGTCAACGTATATGTATATTCTGGAATCTCAAGTGTACTTATAATGTAGCCAACTCTGGATCATTGATCGAATAGTTCCTTTCGTTCCTTCTCGACTTTCTTTAAACATAATTTATTACTTTTCCTGGTCTTCTGCCTCCTTGTTGCGAGCATACTTAGCTTATCTTAGTTACCACACATGCCGGAATTTTAATGCAACTCATATTATCTCGAATATTACTTTTGACTTTACTTCTCATTTACTATCCTCGGTAGGTTCCTCTTTTTTATGGAGGATGTACAATGTTATTGTGAAACTGTTGTTACAAGACCATTTCCTCTTTATGTAATGACCCGACTGGTCGTTTTGAGCTCTTGTGCGTCGTTCAGCAGTTTGAAGTCATGAGCAGCTCCATTTCAGGTATTATGACTTGTAAGTGTGGTCATAAGTGAATTACGGGAAGTTTAGAGTTGATTTGGAAAGAAAATTCTCATTTCAGAAGCCTTAAGTTGGAGAAATGGACTAAGATTCGAATTTTGAGTAAACAGCCTCAGAATCATGATTTGAAGGTTCCTGCAGGTTCGTATGATGATTTCGGACTTGGGCATATGTCCGGATCGGGTTTTGGATTACCCGAGAGCGTTTCGGATTATATTGTGGAAGTCAGCATTTTTGAAGGAATTTCCCAAGTTTGGCTTGAAGCGCATTTCACTGATATTGATGTCCGTTTGGTATTTCGAGTCTGGGAATAGCTTCGTATGTTGATTCTAGAGTTGGGAGCGTGATCGGAAGTAATTCGAATGTCCGGATGTCATTTTGAAGTCATTTGGCTAAAGATAGAAATTTGAAGGTTTTGAAGAAATCCGACCGGAAGTGGAATTTTTGATATCGGGGTCGGAGTGCGATTCCAAAAGTTGGAGCAGGTCCGTAATGTCAAATATGACTTATGTGCAAAATTTAGGGTCAATCGGAAGTGATTTGATAGGTTTCGGCATCGGATGTAAAAGTTGGATATTTCTAAGTTCATAAAGTTAGGATTTGTGCGATTCATGGTTTCGATGTAGTTTGATGTGATTTGAGGCCTCGAGTAAGTCCGCATTATGTTTTGGAACAGGTTGGTATAATTGGATGGGGTCCCGGGGACTTCGGGTGGATTCCGGGTGGTTAACGGATCAATAATTGAAGTTAGAAGAGGAGCTGGAATTGCTGTAATCTGGTGTGACTGCACCTGCGAGGCTTTGGCCGCAGGTGCGGCTATGGCGCCGCAGGTGCCAAGAAGTGGTGGTCTGGCTGGGAGCGCAGGTGCAATGATATTTCCGCACCTGCGAAGTCGCAGATGCGGGCTATGGGGCGCAGGAGCAAAGTTGGCTTGAGCTGAGGAAAGCCGCAGGTGCGGAGGTTTGGTCGCACCTGCGGAACCACAGGTGCGAGAGTTGGATCGCAGGTGCGAAAAAAATGGCCTGGGCAGAATGTTTTAAAACCGAGATTGTTGGTATTTCCTTTAATTTTTATTTTGGTTTGGACGATTTTGAGGAGCTTCAAGAGAGGGTTTTCGTCAAGGATCACAAGGTAAGTAATTCCTTCATGTTTCTAAGTTAAATACAAGGCTATTGCATGGAATTATACATGAAAATTGTGGAAAAATTTGGAAAATATTAAAGAAAACCTAGAAATGGTATTTTGGATTTCTACCACGAATTTGAGCATAGAATTTAGAGTAAATTGTATATTTGAGCTAGTAGAGCTATGGGTAGAATATGTCTTCGAGAAATTTCAAATTTTCGGGCACGTGGGCCCGAGGGCATTTTGGTCAATTCACTGAGCGGGGTTGGGAAATTATATAATTTGGAATTTGTTACAAATATTAGAGTATATTTCATTGGTTTGCCGTTATTTGGATAGTTTTGGGGCGTTGTACGTTCGTTGGAGTCATCGGAAGGGCTTGGAAGTCGGTTATGGGACTTCGGAGCAAGGTAAGTCTCCTTTCTAACTTTGTGAGGGGGAATTGTCCCCCTAGGTGAACTAATTAAGTATGTGCTATTATCTTCAGGGGACTACGTACGCACGAGGTGACGGGGGTCTGTGTGTAGCTACTATTATGCCATGTCCCAGTAGTCTAGGACCCACTAGCATGCCTTACCTATTGTACCCGTGATCCTGCCTGTATTATTAGACTGCTAATATAATCGAAATCATAATTTAATATCTAAAGAAGACTAGAGTTCATTTTCTTAATCAGTTGGAAAGAGAATTGATTTCCTCCGTGGATAAATGTATACTTGATAAGGTGATATTATTGAATATTATTAGACTTGGCATATGAATTTTGAGAAAGGATTTAAACACTATTTTGTGGTTTTTAAAAGAGAAATCTGTCATTTACTTGAGTATTTATTTTCCCGACGTATTCAGGGTGGGCTATTGATTGTGCATGACTGCATGTGACCTCTTCGCAATTTACATTCCGCGAGTGGAGTGTTATTTCCCCACCTCTCATGGGAGAGGGCCGTATGCCGCGGCGGATTTAAAATGCACTTATGGTTCGGGTCGTTCGACCCTCGGCAGTGCATAGACATGATTATTTTATTGAAAAATGCACTTATGGTTCGGGTCGTTCGACCCTCGGCAGTGCATAGACATGATTATTTTATTGAAAAATGCACTTATGGTTCGGGTCGTTCGACCCTCGGCAGTGCATAGAAATGATTATTTTATTGAAAGGTGCACTTCTGGTACGGGTTGTTCGACCCTCGGCAGTGCACAGAGATGATTATTATGATGGCTCAGGCCGGTTGTCCTTATCCCGTATGCGCATGCTAAATTGTTAAATGTTTTTCATGGATTTTGAAGCGATAAGATATTTGGGGGAAAATGAGGAAGTAATTGATTATTTAAGATATTTGGGGGAGGGGAATGAGGAAGTAGTAACTGTTTATTTACTTCCAATATTTACTTGGATTTCAGTGCCTTATATATTTGCTGCTTTACTACCTTTTCATGCCTACCGTGTTCATCATATATTGTTAAATTAATTTGTTTAACCCTAGTGAGTGTCTTATTCGACCTCTCGTCACTACCTCTCTGAGGTTAGGCGGGCCACTTACTGAGTACACCTTGTTTTTGTACTCATGCTACACTTGCTGTGCATTTTTATTGCACAGGTACTTTCATAGCAATGTGGTGTATTTGGAGACTTAGGCGAGCAGCATCTTCCGGAGGCGATCCGCAACTGACAGATGTCTCCCTCATACTGTATTTAATTTCATTTTAAATTCCTTGTCCAATTTGTATTTCGGACAAGCTTTGTGATGATTGTATAGATTCTTAGAAATTGCTCATGTACTTGTGACACCAAGTTCTGAGATGTGTTGGGATATATTTAAAAAAATGGAATATTTAAACCATTGTATTTACTTAATAGATTTTATTCAGTTATTATGTAATAAAGTGAAAGGTAATGATTTCAAAAATGCTAAAATAGGAAATGATGGTGTCCGGCGCCATCATGACCTTATGGATTTTGGGTCGTGACACTTTAGGTCACTGTGCTTAGATCGAAGCCTTATTCCTCTTTCATTGTAGTACTTAGGGAGGACCCCTGACTCTTGTAAAGCTGCGAGCTGATTACATTGTATACCCAATAAAATTTTTGATGTCACAATTATCCATAGTTACTTACCTCCACGCCCTTGTACTTGTAGGGTTTTTTATGAACTGATATTTTGATTGTCTTTCCAGTGGAACTATCTTTCATTCCCACAATACTCATACGGTACCTTTAACAGCCCCACTCCTATCTGAATACTTCTCAAATATTACAATGATGTTACCGCGAGGCTGAATTCACTATATTGGGTTTTACTATGTTTATCTTGCACAACCTGCTAACTCGTCTGTAATCTCCTGTTTAGCCATAACTAGGCTCTTCCTTAATCAACTACCAACTACTCGTTGGACCATTCTCATATCAATTTTCCGCGTAAACTTTCTTGGTTTATTTCCTTTGTTTTTAACTTACCTCTCGCACTGGTTACTTATCTATCAATAACATTTCAGGCAGGAACCCTTACTTCCTCTCCATGATGTCGTGTTCACATAATGTTCTGGAATCGTAGCATATATGTAGGCTTTGGATAATTGCAATCTCATCTCTTTTTCATTTATTTTTTTTGCATTCTTCCTTTACCATTCCATACTTACTAGAACCACATAATTCTGGCTTAGTGCCACATCGTTCCATATTCCCCCCTTTAGGGGAGTACTAAGAGTTGGAGCTACGATGACCTACTTACAGATTTTTTACCTCTTCATCTTTGTCATCCTTTCACATCATCGATGACCCTTACTCGCCTTGCAGTAATCCTTCTGTACCAAGGATAACAAAATTCCTTACTCACGAGGTTAACACTTAGTATAAATGTAACATACAATTCCTTAAGCTGAACTTTGCTCACATTGCTTTCTTTAGGGAAGCATCTTCTTGAATGACCATTCTCAGAATTCTCATGAATCTTTTTCTATGGTCCATTCTATTATCGCCGGAGCAAATCTGAAATTCTCATGATGCCGACTATTATCAATCACGCAGTCCCTCATTCATGTTTAGTTTATCTTGTTCATCAATCCATACTGGTTCTATTACTCTGGGGTCTAACTTTTCGTTTTGGTAATCGCGTTAGAGTTGCAAACTTATTTCTCGAAATGAGGACATGAGTTTGTGGCCTATACTCTTTTGTTGTCCTAAGGCAACTCACATCTCGTCTCTTCCTTCACTTGACTATAGATTCTATAATACTGTCATCATTTGAACTACGGTTTTTAGCCATGTATCATATCTTACTCATTACTTCATTAACTGTTTTCTTATTTCCTACTAACATTTATGTCTATTACTTTATTCTAAAAACTCGAACAGGACATTCTTTTGATTTTAGCTCCCCTTGCTCCATCCACTGACTCTTCGAATTGCTTAACTTTCTCACTTTACTAGGGACGGGAGCCACAGTTAGGTAATATTTATCCCTTCAAGGCTTCCAGTGCCTATCTTTGTAGTACTCATATCTAGCTGTACTATTTTAGAGTGCACCATCTGGATGTCTCACAAGGAGATTTATTAGCACTTTTGCAATATCCTTCGAAAACATCAACTAAAACAAATAATCCATCTAACATCTTGGGTTACTGTAACCCCAGTCAGAGTCTGATAACTCGTCTTTTTCTTAATCTATACTTGTTAGCCCACAATAGGGTATAATTGAGAGCGGTGGGGCCAATTGTACTTACATCTGTCACTTGTTGAATGTTACTCAAAATTCTTATATCTCCCTTTCTGAATGGTAAATAATGATAATCTTTATTAACTGGATACCTCGTACCCTTCTTCACCTTGTTCCTTTTACTTGCTGAAACTTGTGTCTACCTTCTGATTCTTTTTTACCATAAGAGTGGATAGGCATTCTTGCCTTAGGGATCCTTATTAATAACCTTACGACTTTTAGTACACGCATGATCTGCTGAAGACCTCACATTCACTCATCATAAGCAAGATGAAAAATCGAGTTCCTCTAACTCAACACTTCCACATCTATATCTCTTACCGATCATCTTTCTGAATGTAGGCATCGTTGTATTACGAATAAAGTAGAAGTTTGGAAATTGAGTTCTTACAACTAAGATCTACCACACGATCTAGAGTAGGAAGAAAGAGTGACAGTCCTAAATTCCCTATAGCCTCCTGATTATAAGTGTGGTGCACGACACACCCATAAACAAGACTCAACTAGACACGGCTTGTAGACACCCTAGGATAGAACTGATCTGATACCACTTTTGTCACGACGACCCAAAAACCGATGGGCTGCGACAGGCACCCGGTACCCTACTCAATCGAGTATCCAATGTAACGTATCTTTCATATCATTCTACCATAGGTAAATGGATAAATCATGAGGGAATACAAACTTATACATATGAAGTACGGGACTATAAGACCAAAATAGTCACTCGTGTACTGAACATGGGCCGACAAGTGCATACAATCTTTTACGTACATGAAATCTGTCTACAAGACTCTAAGAATACATAATTTTCATAAAGGCCAGGACAAATTCCCGCCATACCAAACAATACACGTCTAAATTATACTAACCAATCAAGAATCTCCGAAAACAAAAAAAAGCGCACCAATATCTTTCGCTAAGCTGATAGCCTACTTGGAGGGCTCTCGACCTGTCTATCGGGACCTGCGGGCATGAAACGCAGCGTCCCTAGGCAAAAAAGGACGTCAGTACGAATAATGTAGCGAGTATGTAAGGCACACAACTAAGTACATAACAGACATGGAAGAAGTATAGAGTAAATAACTCAACCTGTAAGTCTGGATAACTTTGTAAATCATGAAATACTTATAGTGCCATGCATATGCGTATGAATGTCATGTCGTGCATAGGTACATGTGTTTATAACATCATCAAGCCTCTATTGGCATACCATCATACCATCTCGGCCACTGTGGGCAAATTATTAACATATACTAGCTGATCAGGTGGTGGTGCGTATATAACGCTGTAACTTTTTTCCCATATCCCATATACATATTATATACATATGTACGCTTATATAACACCATCTGGTCATGGGTCAATGTACATGTATAAATGCATGAAATGCAAAAGAAATACGTTAATAAGATTTTCTCGGTACGCCATAAAAATCAATAGTCCATTCAGATAAACTTTATCAAATACGTATTTTTCTGGGACCCATGAACATAAGATATAATAATAATTCACTTGGGGAATCAAGAATATAGACACCCCTAGTATTTCTAGGAATAGATTCATTTATGAAAGTGGCGTATTTTTCTCGTTTCATTAGTATTATAGATCATGCCAAAAGAAAGAAGGGATAACCTTAACATACTTGAATCAATTCTCTTGATAATACCTTTAACACCCATTGATTTCTACAACACGTAACGACAAGATCGGAGTAGGGGAAAATTCGTATGATATTCTTGAGAAAAATTGTACCAAAACTATTCCAACAAAGCAACTACTACTCAAACTGCACAATGTTATTCAATTCTGATTTTCTTATTGGGATACTGCTTCATCTTTTATCGTGTTACCGAAGATATAAGGAGTTATCTATTCTCCTTATACCAAGAAGTGCTTTGATTAAGTTTCTCTATTACTTTGCTAAACTTAGCATCTTCCTTTAAAATTCATGAACCATATTACTAATAAAGAATGAGATACTTATTTTCAAGAATGGAAATGACCGTTCACTTTTGTGGATCTTTGATAACACTTCTCCACCCAAAATGATATAATGCAGTTATCACTTAAGATAATGTCACCTTTTCCAAGTGAACTAATATTCATCACATATAAAATGTATTGTTGCCACGTAAATATTCAAGACTTATCCAAAATATATTAGGTAATTGTCCACAAATTTAAGTTAATCTCCCACATAAAAATCTATAATTACCCAATTATCCACATAATTAAAAATTATTTTAAATTACTTAAAATATTAATCACTTTTAATACACTTTTCACACTCTTCTATTATGGCCATGTGGTACCTTGTATGGCACTAGTCCATAAATACGGGGTATTATGGCTTAGCCTGTATTTTACCCCCAAAATGTCGAATTTTGACGAAATTCATTTTCTTTGATTCGTTCACCCTCTCACCTTCATGAATTTACTTATCACTTGTTTGAAATAGTACAATACTACATGGTGCAACATCATCGTAATTTAATACTGTGAAGCGTAACATCATCTTAATATAATATTGCGGGACGTAACAGTTGGCTTGCCTAGCAAGTGAACCATTAGGTTCCATCACGATCCCGACGGTGGGAATTCTGGGTTGTGACAAGTTGATATCAGATCACTAGGTTACATAAGTCTCACGAGTCACGAGCAAACTTAGTAGAGTCTGGAGGATCGGTATGGTGACGTGTGTACTTATCTCCCAGAGGCTATGAAGTAAGGAACAAATGTCACTTTTATTCAACTCTGTCGTGCAATTTTCTTTTCTCAATACTGGTTGAACTCTCCTTTTCTTATTCTCTCACAGATGGTGAGAACGCGTATCGCTTCTTCAGCTGAGCAGCAGCTCCTACGATGGGCAGAAGTCGAGGTTGTGGCCATGCTCGAGGCTGAGGCAAGGGCCGGTCTCAGACTAGAGCCCGAGCAGTAGCCCCGGCTGTGGAGCCTTAGGTATAGTTTGATGAGGAGGTTCCAGATCAGACTATTCTTGTCGGACCAGTTCAGGTCCCGGAGGGGTTTATTGCCACCCCAGTGCTCTAGGATGCTTGATTGGTGGGCCTTATGGAGACTGTGGACCAGACTAGCGCATTCCCTATGGCACCAGTTGTATCTTAGGTTGGAGGAGGATCCCAGACTCCTGCGAATCATACTCCGGAGCAGATGGCTCCCCAGTTTCGGACTCCAGCAGCTCATCGAGTCGGAGTAGTTCAGTCCGTTGTTGTGGCACAACCTTGGTGATGGGTCAGCTATGACTTCTGAGTCTTTGTGGAGATTGGATAGGTTTACCAAGCTCTTTCCAATCCATTTCAGTGGTGCTACTTCATAGGATCCCCAGGAGTATCTTGATAGCAATCATGAGGTTCTTCGGCACATGGGTATATTGGAGACCAATGGGGTCGACTTTGCTGCTTTTCATATGACTGGTTCCGCCAAGAAATAGTGGAGGGATTATTTATTGACTAGACCAGCTGGCTCTCCTGCTCTTACTTGGGACCAGTTCTCTCATCTCTTCTTAGAGAAGTTTCTGCCTATCGCATTGAGAGAGGAGCGCCAGCATCAGTTCGAGCATCTCTAGTAAGGCAGCATGATTGTTACTCAGTATGAGACCCATTTTGTGGATTTGGCTCATCATGCTATTCTTCTGCTTCCTGTCGAGAAAGAGAGAGGGTGAGAGAGGTTTATTAAGGGACTTACTCATCCTATTATATTGCAGATGGATAAGGAGACTGGGAGTGAAATTTCTTTCCAGGATGCAGCCAATGTCGCCAGACGAGTCGAGATGGTTCTTGGACAGGGAGGTCATGAGTCAGATAAGAGACCTCGTCATTCCGGTGGGTTTAGCGGCGCCTCATTTGGAGGCAGGGGTATTTTTGGTAGAGGAAATCCTTCCAGGACGTTCCATTCAGCGCTTCAAGAACCCCAGTGTGCTTCAGGGAGTCATGGTTCTTATGTTCCTCCTTCTGGGAAGCCAGCCTATAGTGCACCACCAGCTCCCATCAGAGCACCTCCTCTTCAGATTTATTATCGTGGTCAGCCGGCTTGTCCGGGTCACTCTCAGTTTCCACAGCCACAGTATCAGGATGGATGTTTCGAGTGTGGTTATTATGGGCATATCTGGAGGACCTATCTGAGACTATTGGGTGTTCAGCCATAACATCAGGGTTCTTGGGCCATGGTTCCGGCACCAGTTGCTGCATCACCTGCTCAGCCAACTAGAGGCAGGGGCCAGGTAGCCAGAGGTAGGGGCTAGATTGTTAGAGGTGGAGGTCAGATCGATAGAGGTGGAGGCCCGCCAGCTAGAGGCCGTCCAAGGGATATGGTTCAGAGTGGTGGGGCGCATCCCCAATGTTATGCTTTTCCAACCAGACCTGAGGCTGAGTCATCTAATGCTATCAATACAGGTACTTTTTCAGTTTGCAGTAAAGATGTTTCAGTTCTATTTATCCGGGGTCTACTTACTCCTATATGTCATCTTATTTTGCTTCATATTTGGTTGTCCCTCGTGATTCTTTGAGTGCCCCTGTATATGTGTCCACACTTGTAGGGGTTGCTATTATCGTAGATCGTATATATCGTTTGTGTGTGGTCACTATTGGGAGTCTTGAGACCAGTGTAGATCTTCTGCTCTTAGATATGGTGGATTTTGATGTTATATTGGGTATGGATTGGATGTCACCTTATCATGCTATTTTGGACTGTTATGCCAAGACAGTGACCTTACCCTTGTCGGAGTTGCCTCAATTAGAGTGGAGAGAGACTTCTGGACATTCTACCAGCAGGGTTATTTCTTATATGAAGGCTCGGCGTATGGTCGAGAAGGGGTGTTTAGCCTATTTGGATTATGTTCGTGATTCTAGTGCTGAGATTTCTTCTATAGGTTATGTGCCTGTTGTTCGTGAGTTTCCAAAGGTATTTCCTGCAGACCTGCCGGGAATGCCACCCGACAGAGATATTGTCTTTTGTATTAATTTGGCTCCGGACACTCAGCCCATTTCCATTATGCCATACCAGGTGGCCCCACCAGAGTTGAAAGAGTTGAAGGAACAGTTGTAGGATTTGCTTGATAAGGGCTTTATTAGAACTAGTGTCTCACCCTGGGGTGCACCAGTTTTGTTTGTGAAGAAGAAGGATGGGCCTATGAGGATGTGTATAGATTATCGGCAGTCGAACAAATTCACCATCAAGAACAAGTATCTGTTGCAGAGGATTTATGATTTATTTTATCAGCTTCAGGTTGCCAAGGTATTTTCAAAGATTGATTTGAGATCTGGCTACCATCATTTGAGGATTAGGGCATTTGATTTCCCTAAGACAGCTTTTTGGACGCGGTATGAGTTTCTAGTGATGTCCTTTGGGTTGACCAATACCCCAGAAACATTTATGGATTTGATGAACTAAGTGTTCAAGCCTTATTTGGATTCTTTTGTGATTGTGGTTATTGATGACATCTTGATATACTCCCGCAGTCGGGGGGAGAATGAACAACACCTTAGGATAGTGCTCCAGAATCTGAGGAACAGTCAGTTATATGCTAAATTTTCGAAGTGCGAGTTTTGATTTGATTCAGTCGCTTTCTTGGGTCACGCCGTATCAGCAGCGGGCATCCAGGTAGATCCTAAAAAGATTGAGACAGTCAAGAACTAGCCTAGGCCCACTTCAGCCATGGAGATCAGGAGCTTCTTGGGTTTGGCAGGTTATTACTATCGATTTGTGGAGGGATTTTCATCTATAGAAGCCCCATTGACCAGGTTGACCCATAAGGGTGCCCCATTCAGATGGTCGGATGAGTGTGAGGCGAGCTTTCAGAAGCTCAAAAAAGCTTGGACTACAGCGCAGGTGTTGGTGTTACCATCAGGTTCAGGATCTTACACGGTATATTGTAATGCCTCCCGTGTTGGGCTCGGAGCAGTATTGATGCAGGAGGTCAAGGTCATTGCATATCTCGGCAGTTGAAGGTTCATGAAAAGAATTACCATGTCCATGATTTAGAGTTGGCAGCCATTGTTCATGCGCTAAAGATTTTGAGGCACTATCTTTATGGCGTGTCATGTGAGGTTTTCACGGATCATCACAGCATCAAGCAAAAAGATCTCAATTTGAGGCAGAGGAGGTGGTTGGAGCTATTGAAAGACTATGATGTCACCATCTTCTATCATCTCGGGAAGGCCAGTATGGTGGCCGACGCATTGAGTAGGAAGGCAGTGAGTATGGGCAGTCTTGCATTCACTCCACTCGGTGAGAGGCCGCTAGCTTCAGATATTCACACTTTGGCCAACCAGTGTGTGAGGTTGGATATTTCAGAGCCCATCTGTGTTCTAGCTTGCACAGTCGCTCGGACTTTCCTTGTTTGAGCGTATCAGAGATCGGCAGTATGACGACCCTCATTTATTGGTCCTTAGGGACACAGTGCGGCACGGTGGTGCCAAGCAGGTTACTGTTGGAGATGATGGAGTTTTGAGCATGCAGGGTCGCGTGTGTGTGCCTGATGTTGATGGGCTTCATGAGTTGATCCTTGACAAGCCCATAGGTCTCGGTATTCTATGCCGCCAAGATGTACCAGGACTTGCGGCAGCATTATTGGTGGAGGAGGATGAAGAATGATATAGTTGCTTATGTAGCTCGGTGCCTGAATTGTCAGAAGGTGAAGTATGAGAATCAGAGACCCAGTGGTTTGCTTCAGTAGATGGAGATTCCTGAGTGGAAGTGGGAGCATATCACTATGAACTTTTTTGTTGGACTCCCACGGACTTAGAGGAAGTTCGACGTCGTTTGGGTCATTGTGGATAGGCTGACTAAGTCAGCACACTTCATTTTTGTGGCAGTTACCTATTCTTCAGACCGGTTGGCAGAGATTTATATCTGTGAGATCGTTCGTCTTCACGGTGTGCCCGTGTATATCTTTTCTAATTGAGGTACATAGTTCACCTCGCATTTCTGGAGGGTAGTGCAGCGTGAGTTGGGTACGTGGGTTGGGCTGAGCACAGCATTTCATCCTTAGACGGACGGGATGTCCGAGCGTACTATTTAAATCTTGGAGGATATGCTCCGTGCTTGTGTTATAGACTTCGGGGGATCGGGGAATTAGTATTTTCACCTTGCAGAGTTCACCTACAACAACAGCTACCAGTCGAGCATTCAGATGGATCCCTATGAGGCATTATATGGTAGACGGTGCAGGTCGCCAGTTGGGTGGTTTGAGCGGGGGGGCTTGGTTGATGGGTACAGATTTAGTACAGGAGGACTTGGAAAAGGTCAAGATTATATAGGATCGAATTCGCACCGCTCAGTCCAAGGAAAAGAGTTATGCCGACCGTCGAGTTTGTGATATGGTATTCATGGTCGGGGAGAGAGTGTTGTTGCGGGTGTCACCTATGAAGGGTGTCATGAGGCTTGGGAAGAAGGTCAAGTTAAGCCCTAGATATATCGGGCCTTTTGAGATTATCGATAGAGTGGGAGAGGTAGCTTATAGACTTGCATTTCCTCCGAGGTTATCAGCAGTTCATCCAGTGTTCCATGTGTCCATGCTCCGAAAGTATCATGGTGACTCGTCCCACGTGTTAGATTTCAGCTCTGTCTAGTTGGACAATGATTTGACTTATGAGGAGGAGTCGGTGGCTATTCTAGACCGGCAGGTTCGTCAGTTGAAGTCGAAGAGTTATCCTTCAGGTCGAGTGCAGTAGAGAGGTCAACCTCTTGAGACAGCTACTTGGGAGTCCGAGTCGGACATGCGGAGTAGATATCCCCACTTATTTACCAGTTCAGGTACTTTTCTACGTTCGAGGATGAACAGTTGTTTTAGAGGTGGAGAATGTGATGACCCAAAGGGTCATCTTGTGTTTTAGAACTTTATTCCGCGCTCTTTAGTCTTAAATTCCATTTTTACCCTCCTCCATTTTGTGTGCGCAGTTGGGGCGTGTTTTCGAAAAAAATTTATGTTGAAAATTTATGAAATAATAATTTTTAGCCTTAAAAGTTCATTTTAGTTGACTTCGGTCAATGTTTTGAGTAAACGAACCCGGACCCATGTTTTGGCGGTCCTGGAAGGCGTATGGAGTGAAATGAACTTAGGAAAAATATATGGTGTGCTTCAGGTCTGCAGGTCTCGCAATTCAGAGGCCTGGCTCGTAAATGCAAGCCTCGCCATTGCGAAGAAACATTGCATTTGCGAGCATGGGCTGGGACTGGAGACTCTCACACTTGCGAGGTTTGGGTCGCATTAGCGGAAGTTTGATGTTTTCAATTGCGAATGGATTACTCGCATTTGCGAAGGCTGCAGAAATGCGACAGGTTCGCATTTATGATATCTTCATCGCATTTGCGAGCTTCGCAATTGTGAAGCTCAGGTCGCAAATGCGGCATCTGCAGCTGGTAAATCTTGACTTAGACGGGATTTTTCTCATTTTTCAAAAATTTCAAACACAAGAAACCCTCTAGGCGATTTTCCAAAGACCACTTCTTCCCCAAATCATAGGTAAGTGATTCTTAACTCGTTTCTTTCAATCTTTCACTTCATTTTGCAAGATTTCAACCTAAAATCTAGGAATTCATGGTAGAAATTTGGGGTTTGGGTAGAATTAGGAATTTTTGAGAAATTAGAATTTAGACCTCAATTTGGGGTCGAATTTCGAAACTAGTTACATATTGGGGCTCGGGGGTGAATGGGTGAATGGGTTTTCGTCCGAACCTCGAGTTTTGACTAAGCGGGTCCGGGGTCGATTTTTGACTTTTGGGGGGAAAGTTTGGGAAACCTAAATTTATGTATTGAAATTGATTTTTTAGCAATATTTGATGTTATTAAGTTAATTATGGCTAGATATGAGTGGTTCGGAGGTGGAAAAAAATAGAGGAAAAGCGGTAATTTAGCAGTAAGTAGACTGTGAATCGAGGTAAGTGTTGTTTCTAACCTTGACTTGAGGGAATTATGAACTCTCAGACTATGTGATTATGTGAAATCCATGTGAGCGGCGTATATGCGAGGTGATGGGTGATTATAGGTCAACAAATTATATGTTTTCCCTAATTTATTGCTTTCCTTTAATTGTTTCATTTCCTGTCTTAATATCTTCTCCTGTTAGTTGTGTTAGTTCTTCCCCTAGGTCCCCTAAACCCTACTATTTGCTTATTTTTACTTGATTGCACCTTTTAATTGTAAATTGATGGATTGGTCTCGCTGTGTAGTATTCTTTGAGTAGATTTTATATTAATCAATAATTCTTTTGCTTGGTTCAGTTTGGCATTTATTAATCGTACAAGCCTTGTGACTTATGTCACGACCCAAACCGATGGGCCATGACGGGCACCTGGTACCTTACTCAACCGAGTACCAATGTAACGTATCTTTCATATCATTCTATCATAGGTAAATTAACCGAAGTAAAGCATGAGGGAATACAAACTTATACATATGAAGTACGAACCTATAAGACCAAAATAACCACTCGTGTACTGAACATAGGCCGACAAGGCCATACAATCTTTTACGTACATGACATTTGTCTACAAGCCTCTAAGGATACATAATTTTCATTTAGATCGGGACAGAGTCCCGCCATACTAAACAATACACGTCTAAATAATACTAACCAAACAAGCAACTCTGAAGCAAATGGAGCGCACCAACATCTTCCGTTGAGCTGATAGCCTACTTGGAGGGATCTCCACCTGTCTATCGGGACCTGCGGGCGTGAAATGCAGCGTTCCCAGGAAAAAGGGACGTCAGATTGAATAATGTACCGAGTATGTAAGGCACATAAATAAGTACATAACATACATGGAAGAAATATAGAGTAAATGACTCAACATGTAAGTCTGAATAACTCTATAGTTCATGAAATACTTATATTTTCATGCATATTTGTATGAATGTCATGTCATGCATAGGTACATGTGTTCATAACATCATCGAGGCTCTGAGGGCATCCATCATATCATCTCGGCCATTGTGGGCAAATCATCAACGTATACCAGCTGCTCAGGTGGTGGTGCGTATATAACGTTGTAACATTTTCCCATATCCCATATACATATAATATACATATATACGCGTATATAACGCCATCTGGTCAAGGGTCAATGTACATGTATAAATGCATAAGAAATACGCTAATAAGATTTTCTCGGAATGCCATAAATATTAATATACCTTTTGGATAAATTTTATCAAATACATATTTTTCTGAGACCCATGAACAGAAGATATAGTAATAATTCACGCGGGGATCAAAAATATAGACACCCCTAGGATTTCTATGAATAGAGTCATTTATGAAAGTTGCGTATTTTGCTCGTTTCATTTGTATTATTTCGATCATGCCAAAAATAAAGAAGGATTAGCCTTAACATACCTGGAGTAGGGAAAAATCTGTATAATATTCTTGAAAAGGTTGCACCGCACTCCTCTAGAGTCACAAAATCTCACGTTGCTATGGTGCTAAGAAATCTCGTTGGAATCTGAAGATGGCGCTGCACTACTTATACTAAACCACCACCAAACAAAGATATTTTAGTCCAAAACCTTTTCACCGTGTTCTCCTTCCATCTGACCTCTAAGTTTCCGTTTGAGATCCTATAGTTTTTCTCTGATTTCAGTATCATATGTTTCCAAATTCTTGTTCATGAGAGCAGCCAACTCTTTTGCGCTTGATTTTGTAGGAAATGTTATCTACATTAGGAAATTCAATAGGGAAACCATTAAAAGGAGGGCAAGACCTCTAAGTTTTCCATTTGAGACCAATATGGTGTAGCTTGTCAAATAACTTTGTAGTATTTTTTTCAATTAGAAAATTGTCACCCCTTTAATGCTTTTAGCCCCACTTCCAAACTAAAGATGACACCCAACGTTTAAATGGCTACCTTTTATGCCAAATGATGAGTCATTTAATTTGTTTCAAGGACTTCCACGTTTTTTACTTTAGTCTTTATCCAAAGACTTTAATTAATCCACCACTAATTATTAATTAACTAGGTAATGTCTGATTACCCAATAATTAACCAATTACCCCCGTAATTAAGAATTATTTACACTTACTTAAATACAACTCACTTTTCGCACACGTTATACATCTTACTATCATGGTCATGTGGTACCTTGTATGGTACTAGTCCATAAATATCGGGTATTAACGCTCGGCCCGTATTTTATCCCAACATGCCAAACTTGGATGAAATATCATTTTCTTTGACTTGCTTCCCCTCTCCCCTTCACGAATTTATTCCGCACTTTTTTGAAATAGCATAATCCTTATAATCTCCAAATAATCTTTTCCTTGGACTGATATCAATTTCCTTACGACAATTTCAACGTACAATACTACAGGGTGCAATATCGTCGTAATTTGATATTGTGAAGCGTAGAATCATCGTAATGTAGCACTGCGGGATGTAATATCGACGTAATATTTCGGGGCGTAACATCATTCCCCCCTTTGGAACATTCATCTTCGAATGTTGACTGATGTTCTTATCATTTTCATAACTTATAGCTCTTGTGAATACCTTAACACTCTCCTTGCCATTTAGGCAATTGTTCTGTGAATAAATCCAAAGGCCAGGGCATTCCCCCCTTTTGGTCTCTTTCTCACACCACGACTTATGGTCGGAATCCTTCTAGTGTCGTAACTGTTGCTACCTTCAATCATGCAACCTGTACGACTCTAACCTTGAAAGTGCGCTTATGCATATCTTCTTTCCTTTTTCCTCTGATTTTTAGTCACTACTGAAGTTCTTCGCTTGGTATTTTTTCAAACTTAAGAATATTGCTATATCTTATTCATACATCTGGTTATCCATCCGTATGACTTTACTACATCTAAGTAGGTCATACTATACCATAACTCTTACCTCGATTTCTCGTTACTTAGGTTTGCTACCAAATTCCAAGTTATTTTCATTGATTATCCAATACGTATGAATCTATGTCCTCTAATGCTTCCACATTATTGTTCCTCTTTAGAATGATGGCCTAATCTTATTTTATACTTTATAACTTTTATCCATCCATTGTTGTTTCACCTCAATTTTGATCCATAATCTATCTGTGATAACTTAACCTTTTATGTAACACTGCCGCTAGGGTTCACGTTTTATCAAGGAACATCTGAAATGATTAGATTGATCCACCTAGGGCGATACCATGCTTTCATAATCGTATTTCGCAACATCCCAATGTGATTCACCTTGCGTGGGTATTTTAATCATGTCCAATTCATGAAATCCTTTTCTTTTCTTCGTTAGATCATTACTCAATAGAAGGCCCAAACTTCATCCTTTGTCTATAACAATTACACCATCATTTTATTAATATGGCAGCATTCCATCTCTTCTAAATGTTATTGGTCTTAGACTCCTTTGAGTTCATTCGGAGTATAGTGAGCTTTGTATAACTAAGAGAAACCATATGCTCTTCTTGTTTTCATAGGCTTAATCCTGAGAACTTATCCATTTTTATTACCTTCTCACTCGCCTGTTCTTATCCTTACTCCTGTCTTCTAGAACCTTGCCTCTTCAACATCCAATAACTTGTGACCTACACATCTCTATTTATATTACTTGCAATCTTTCAACTTGCTTGCATCATAGATTTCCTTATGTCATTTTGGAACATCAAGCGAGACATCACATCGACTATAACTCTTCTTTACTCTCTTAGTCAGGTTTTTCGATACCTAGACCATAGGCTGGAAATATGCTATTGACGATGCCACTATTATTCCTAGATACTGAATCCCCGCGCTCCTAGACTTTTTATCCGAAGTATGGACTATTCACAATCTTTTGCCTTTGAGTATCTCGTACGGTTTTCACCTTTACTTTACTTACTTTAAAATCTCGCGTCGTATCTTCTATCTCTTCCATGAACTCCCTTCTACCTAGGTGTAATTTACGTCCATAACTTGAAGCTCTATTATAATACTTGCACCTCTGGTGCATACATAATCCGATGGGAGCTTCATACTGAATTCTTATGAGGCTGGTACTCTTCTCACAAGCTTTATCATAGAGCCATTATAAAATATGGCTACTATCTCTCTTGTACCTCTGATATTAAGAGTGATTCTACAATGTTCTCAATCATGATGTCTATAATTTTTCTAGGTCCATTAATCAGACTCCTGATTTTCTTAGTTGATGTAACTCTTTAGTTTCCTCTTCCTTCTGATCAGCCTTTATGTAGGCTTAAGCTATATCCTAATCTACGGTTCATATTATTAGTTATTATGTTTATTCTTTCAAAGGCGCTATGGAATATCCATAATATAATCCTTTAACAATTCGATCTATGACCTGGGATCAGTTCTTTCTTTAACATATACCTGAGTCTTCTACGGCTGTATGATTGTCAACATATATGCTGCATGGATAATACTCTGAAATATTAAGTGTGCTCATAACGTATTTAACTCTGGATCATTGATCGAATGATTCTTTCGTTCCTTCTTAGTTTTCTTTAAATGTAAACCATTACTTTTCCTGGTCTTCCTTCCCCCTTGTTGCGTGCATACTTAGCTTATCTTAGCTCTCACGCATGCCGGAACTTTCATACAACTCATATGATCTTCGAATATTTCTTTTGATTTTACTTCCCATTCACTAGCCATGGTAGGTTCCTCTTTCTTTTGGAGGACGTACATTGTTGTTGTGAAACTGTTGTTACAAGACTATTTCCTCTTTAGGTCATTGTGCTTAGGTTGAAGCCTTCTTCCTCATTTCCTCATCTAGTCTTTCATTGTATTACTTAGGGAGGACCCTCTCACTCTTGTAAAGCTACGAGCTTATTACATCGTATACCCAATAAAATTGATAATGTCCTTCCTCGCCTACAATTATCCGTAGTTACTTACTTCATCACCCTTGTGCTTGTAGGGTTGCTTCTGAACTGATATTTGACTGTCTTCTCAGTGGCACTCTCTTTTATTACCGTAACATTCATACAATACCTTTAACTACCCCGAATCCTATTTGAATATATCTCAAGTATTATAATGACATTACATCGAGGTTGAGTTCTCCATGTTGGGGTTTACTACATTTATCTTGCATGGTCTGCTGATTTGTCCGTAACTTCTTGTCTAGTCATGACTAGGTTCTTCCTGAATCAACCACTAACTACTCGTTGGCTCATCCTCATATCCATATTTCTCGTAATCTTTGTCGGGTTATTTCCTTTGTCTTAACTTACCTCACGTACTAACTCCTTATTTATCAATAACATCCCGGGCAGGAATCCTTACTTCTTTTTCTTGACGTCATGCTTACATAATGTTCTGGAATCATAGCATATCTGTAACATTTCAATAAGTGAAATCTCATCCCTTTATTATTTTTTCATCGCATTCTTCCTTCATCATTCCATAGTTACTAAATCCACTTAATTTTGACTTAACACCACATCATTCCATATTCCTCCTTTTAGGGGAGTACTAAGAGTTGGAGCTACGAAGACCTGCCTACAGATGTTTTTCCTCTTCATCTTTGGTGTCCTTTCACATCATTGATGACCCTTACTCGCCTTGCGGTAATCCTTCTATACCAAGGATAACAAAATGCCTTACTCGCGAGAGTGGAAATTACTATAACTAGCACATACAGTCTCTTAAGCTTAACTTTGCTCACATTGCTTGCTTTTAGGGAAGCGTCTTCCTAAATGACCGTTCTCTACATTTCTCATGAATCTTGTTCTATTTTCCATTATGTTAACGCTGGAACGAAATCTGAAATCCTCATGATGTCGACCACTATCAAATCACTCAGCCCCTAATTTATGTTTAGTTTATCTTGTTCACCAGTCCATACTGATTGTTATTATTTTGAGGTCTAACTTTTTCCTTCTGGTAGTCGTGTTAGAGTCACGAACTTATTTCTCAAAGTGAGGAAATGACTTTATGGCCTATACTCTTTTGTTGTCTCAAGTAATGTCACCTCTCATGTTTCCCCTTCACTTGACTACAGGATCTGTAATACTGTCATTTTTTTTTATCTACCGTTGTCATCCATGTATCACGTCTTACTCATAATGCTCCATTAATTCTCTTCTTATTTATTGCTAACATTTATGTCAATCACTTTATTCCAAAAACTTCAACAAGACATTCTTTCGCATTTTTGCTCCCATATGGCATAACTTAGATCGGTGTGGCCAATTTCACATACCTCTGTTATTATTGAAGGTAACTCAAAAGGCTTATATTCGTCTGCATGAATTGTAAATACTGATAATTCTTCATTAACTCGGCGCCTCGTACCCCGCTTCATCTTGATCCTTTTACTTGTTGAAACTTGTATCTGTCTTCTGAATCTCTCATTGCCTTTCACCATAGGGGTGGATAGATATCCTTTCCTTAAGGTTCCTTATCAAGAGGCTTACACGTCTTAGTATTCACATGATCTACTGAATACCTCATATTTATCCATCATAAGCATGATGCAAATATTGAGTTCCTCCGACTCAACTCTTCCACAACTATATCTCTTACCAACTGCCTTTCTGGATGTAGACATCATTAGATTACGAATAAGATAGAGTTTAGGAAATTGAGTTCTTACAACTGAGCTCTACCACACGATCTAGAGTAAGAAGAAAGAGTGACAGTCCTAAATGCCCTGTAGCCTTCTGCTTATAAGTGTGGTGCACGACACGCCCATAAACAAGACTCTACTAGACACGGCTTGTAGACTTCCTAGGACAGAACTGCTCTGTACCACTTTTGTCACGGCCCAAACCGATGGGCTGCGATGGCACCTGGTACCTTACTCAACCGAGTACCAACATAACGTATCTTTCATATAATTCAATCATAGGTAAATGAACCGAAGTAAAGCATGAGGGAATACAAACTTATACATATGAAGTACGGGCCTATAAGAACAAAATAACCACTCGTGTACTGAACATAGGCCGACAAGGCCATACAATATTTTACGTACATGACATCTGTCTACAAGCCTCTAAGAATACATAATTTTCATAAAGGTCGGGACAGAGTCCCGCCATACTAAATAATACACGTCTAAATCATACTAACAAAACAAGCCACTCCGAAGCAAATGGAGTGCAACAACATCTTCCGCTGAGCTGATAGCCTACTTGGAGGGATCTCCACCTGTCTATCGGAACCTGTGGGCCTGAAATGCAGCGTCCCCAGGAAAAAAGGACGTCAGTACGAATAATGTACCGAGTATGTAAGGCACATAAATAAGTACATAACTGACATGGAAGAAATATAGAGTAAATGACTCAACCTGTAACTTTGGATAACTCTGTAAATCATGAAAAACTTATAGTGTCATGCATATGCATATGAATGTCATGTCGTACATAGGTACATGTGTTAATAACATCATCAAGACTCTGAGGGCGTCCCATCATATCATCTCGGCCACTGTGGGCAAATCATCAACGTATACCAGCTGATCATGTGGTGGTGCGTATATAATTTTGTAACCTTTTCCCATATCGCATATACATATAATATACATATAGACGTGTATATAACGCCATCTGGTATACATGTATAAATGCATGAAATGCATAAGAAATACGTTAATAAAATTTTCTCGGAATGCCATAAATATCAATATACCTTTCAGCTAAATTTTATCAAATACGTTTTTTTTTTAGACCCATGAATAGAAGATATAATAATAATTCATGCGGGGATCAAAAATATAGACACCCCTAGGATTTCTATGAATAGAATCATTTATGAAAGTTGCACATTTTGCTCGTTTCATTTGTATTATTTGGATCATGCCAAAAATAAAGAAGGATTTGCCTTAACATACCTGGAGTAGAGGAAAATACGTATAATATTCTTGAAAAGATTGCACCACACTTGTCACGACCCTAGTTCGCCCTCCGTGAACATGTCGTGATGGAACCTAGTCTCTATAACTAGGTAAGCCTAACAATGCGGAAAAACAACATAACTAGCGGAATAATAAATTAAAATTGAACAACTAAAGAAGACTGCATATAAATGCCGCTTTGGCATATACAACCCAATAATGCGGAAGTCTACAATATCACCCCAAAACTCGGAAACTCACGGGAAACACAAGCTAACAGAAATGTAATACACTGCCCTAACTCAAGAATGTCTAAAGCACTGTAAAAAAGGAGAAGTTGTCCACTAAAGCTGGAATAAGATAGAGACTCCTGGTCTGCGGACGCGGCAAATTTACCTCGAACTCTCTGCTAGATCTCTCAACCTCGGGGATAGTGCGCCTGGGTGGAGGTACCTGGATCTGCACATGAAAAACATGCGTAGAACGGGCATAAGTACACCACAGCGGTACTCAGTAAGTGCCAAGTCTAACCTCGGTCGGGTAGTGACGAGGAAGGTCAGGGCCCTACTGAGGTTAAACAATATAATAGAAATTTATAGTATGAAACAGGCAGTAATAATGAGTACATCAAGGAAATAAGACAGGTTAAACAAGGCATTAACAAAAACACAAAGAACGGAGTAAACACGGAATATGTACTCAATAACAATGGTAACAATGAGGATCTCCCAGGATACCGTCCTGTAGTCATTTTCTCAACTGTCCAGTGGATCTCCCAGGATACCGTACTATAGTCCATCATATGTGTATATTCGAAGGATCTCCCGGGATACCGTCCCGTAGTCCAGCTATCAATGTGCATGGGGATCTATCGGGAATCGAACCCCCAGTCCCAAAGTAAATATGCAGGGGGGTCTATCGGGTATCTGACCCGCAGTCCCAAAGTAAACAAACAAGGGGAGGGAGCTACCAGAATCCCGCATCCCTAGTCCCAAAGTAAATACGCAACCACAACAAGAAAATATTCAGAAATAGAGTGCAAAAATACAGGGCAACAAGTAATTCTAGCCTAACATGCTTCACGTAGTAAATTCAAAGCAACTTAAGAAAATAGGCAATTTAGGTCAACTAGGCATGCTTTTCTAAACTAACATAGGCAATAATTACAAGTAGAATAAAGCAGGTAAGAAAGAAACTCAGTCTAAATGATTAAAGTAAAACCGGATTTTCAACAACTAGCACAAGTACGCGCTCGTCACCTCACGTACAAGGCATTCAATTACCAAATATCACATCCTAAGGGGAAAGGTCCTCCACACAAAGTTAGACAAGCCACTTACCTCGAACCGGCTCAAAATCAACTCGAAACCACACGTTTGCAACGAGTATCCGACTCCAAATGGCCCAAATCTATACAATTCAATTACATATCGTAAATAAAATCTCAAGCAACTGATTCTACTATTTAATTCAAAGCTAAAGCGCGAAATAAGGTAAAATGACCAAAACGCCCCTCAGGCCAGCATCTCGAAATCGGATAAATTTTACATTTTCAGAAACCTCATACTCTCACGATTCCAACCATATAAAAATCTCTCAAATCGGAGGTCAATCACCCACTAAAAATTCAAAAATTTGGCCTATGAAGTCTTACCCATTTCCCATACAAAAATCCGAAATTAGAAGAGGAATTCGTGATTAGATTAGTGGGTTATAATCAAAAAGGAATTTAGAATCATTACTCAATCGTTGCCTCTGAAAAACCCTCAAAATCTCTCTCAAATCCGAGCTCTCAAGCTTGAGCTTTGGTAAAAATGGCTAACCCTCGGATTTTGATATATATATACTGTCCAGTCATTTAATGCATGGCGAACGCGAAAGTAGGTTCGCGTTCGCGAAGAAGAAAAAGTGAAGGCTGAGAAATTTCCCTTCGCGAACGCGAGGGACATCATGCGAACGCGAAGGTCTGGGTTGATGAAGCTACGGGAACGTGAAACGGGAAACGCAAACGCGATGAATAAAATAGGCCTAGCCCTCAGGGCTAAATAGAGCTATGCGAACGCGATGGCTGCGCCGCAAACGTGATGAAGGAAAAGGTGAATCTTCGCAAACGCGGGGGGACCGGTTGCGAATGCGATGAAGAAAACTGGTCCTCCTCCAAAATTACTCTACGCGAACGCATGGAGGAGGACGCGAACGCGAAGAGGAAAACTTCCAGGTGGTCAAATAAGCCTTCGCAAATGCGAAGGGCAGCTCGCGAACGCGATAGAGGCGCACCAGAAGCAGCAACAACGGCTCAAAAATAGGAGGAAATGACCTGTTGAGCATCAGAAACACACCCGAGGCCCTCGGGACCTCAACCAAACCTAAGGACATTTCCCATAACATCATTAAAACTTGTACCAATCCTTAAATTACCTATAACAACATCGGAATCTCGAATTAAACAAGGATTTGAGCCTTAGAACTTCCAATTTCATCAAAACACGCTTTCGATCAAAAACCTAACCAAAACACGTCCGAATGACCTGAAATTTTGCATACACATCCCAAATGACATGACGGAACTACTACAACTTTCGGATACCATTCCAACCCTAGGGGTGGATAGATATCCTTGACTTAAGGTTCCTTATCAAGAGGCTTACACGTCTTAGTATACACATGATCTACTGAATACCTCATATTTATCCATTATAAGCATGATGCAAATATAGAGTTCCTCCGACTCAACTCTTCCACAGCTATATCTCTTACCAACAGTCTTTCTGGATGTAGACATCGTTGTATTACGAATAAGATAGAGTTTAGGAAATTGAGTTCTTACAACTGAGCTCTACCACATGATCTAGAGTAAGAAGAAAGAGTGACAGTCCTAAATGCCCTATAGCCTCCTGCTTATAAGTGTGGTGCACGACACGCCCATAAACAAGACTCTACTAGACACGGCTTGTAGACTTCCTAGGACAGAACTGCTCTGTACCACTTTTGTCACGACCCAATCCGATGGGCCGCGACGGGCACCTGGTACCTTACTCAACCTAGTACCAACATAACTTATATTTCATATCATTCAATCATAGGTAAATGAACCTAAGTAAAGCATGAGGGAATACAAACTTATACATATGAAGTACGGGCCTATAAGACCAAAATAACCACNACTCCGAAGCAAATGGAGCGCACCAACATCTTCCGCTGAGCTGATAGCCTACTTGGAGGGATCTCCACCTGTCTATCGGGACCTGTGGGCCTGAAATGCAGCGTCCCCAGGAAAAAGCGACGTCAGTACGAATAATGTACCGAGTATGTAAGGCACATAAATAAGTACATAACTGACATGGAAGAAATATAGAGTAAATGACTCAACCTGTAACTTTGGATAACTCTGTAAATCATGAAAAACTTATAGTGTCATGCATATGCGTATGAATGTCATGTCGTGCATAGGTACATGTGTTAATAACATCATCAAGCCTCTGAGGGCATCCCATCATATCATCTCGGCCATTGTGGGCAAATCATCAACGTATACCAGCTAATCATGTGGTGGTGCGTATATAACGTTGTAACCTTTTTCCATATCGCATATACATATAATATACATATATACGTGTATATAACGCCATCTGGTCATAGGTCAATGTACATGAATAAATGCATGAAATGCATAAGAAATACGTTAATAAGATTTTCTCGGAATGCCATAAATATCAATATACCTTTCGGCTAAATTTTATCAAATACGTATTTTTTTAGACCCATGAATAGAAGATATAATAATAATTCACGCGGGGATCAAAAATATAGACACCCCTAGGATTTCTATGAATAGAATCATTTATGAAAGTTGCACATTTTGCTCGTTTCATTTGTATTATTTGGATCATGCCAAAAATAAAGAAGGATTTGCCTTAACATACCTGGAGTAGAGGAAAATACGTATAATATTCTTGAAAAGGTTGCACCACACTTGTCACGACCC
>ML418801.1:20784-39420 GCA_005239525.1 Nicotiana knightiana | reverse complement strand
AATACATAATTTTCATAAAGGTCGGGACAGAGTCCCGCCATACTAAACAATACACGTCTAAATCATACTAACCAAACAAGTAACTCCGAAGCAAATGGAGCGCACCAACATCTTCCGCTGAGCTGATAGCCTACTTGGAGGGATCTCCACCTGTCTATCGGGACCTGTGGGCCTGAAATGCAGCGTCCCCAGGAAAAAGCGACGTCAGTACGAATAATGTACCGAGTATGTAAGGCACATAAATAAGTACATAACTGACATGGAAGAAATATAGAGTAAATGACTCAACCTGTAACTTTGGATAACTCTGTAAATCATGAAAAACTTATAGTGTCATGCATATGCGTATGAATGTCATGTCGTGCATAGGTACATGTGTTAATAACATCATCAAGCCTCTGAGGGCATCCCATCATATCATCTCGGCCATTGTGGGCAAATCATCAACGTATACCAGCTAATCATGTGGTGGTGCGTATATAACGTTGTAACCTTTTTCCATATCGCATATACATATAATATACATATATACGTGTATATAACGCCATCTGGTCATAGGTCAATGTACATGAATAAATGCATGAAATGCATAAGAAATACGTTAATAAGATTTTCTCGGAATGCCATAAATATCAATATACCTTTCGGCTAAATTTTATCAAATACGTATTTTTTTAGACCCATGAATAGAAGATATAATAATAATTCACGCGGGGATCAAAAATATAGACACCCCTAGGATTTCTATGAATAGAATCATTTATGAAAGTTGCACATTTTGCTCGTTTCATTTGTATTATTTGGATCATGCCAAAAATAAAGAAGGATTTGCCTTAACATACCTGGAGTAGAGGAAAATACGTATAATATTCTTGAAAAGGTTGCACCACACTTGTCACGACCCCAGTTCGCCCTCCGTGAACATGTCGTCATGGCACCTAGTCTCTATAACTAGATAAGCCTAACAATTCGAAAAAACAACACAACTAGCGGAATAATTAATTAAAACTGAAAAACTAAAGAAAACTGCATATAAATGCCGCTTTGGCATATACAACCTAATAATGCGGAAGTCTACAATATCACCCCAAAACTCGGAAACTCACGAGAAACACAGGCTAACAGAAATGTAATACGCTGCCCTAACTCCAGAATGTCAAATCACTGTAAGAAAGGAAAAGATGTCTACTAAAGCTGGAATAAGATAGAGACTCCTGGTCTGCGGACGCGGCAGATGTACCTCGAACTCTCTACTAGATCTCTCAACCTCGGGGATAGTGCGTCTGGGTGGAGGTACCTGAATCTGCACATGAAAAACATGCGCAGAAGGGGCATGAGTACACCACAGCGGTACTCAGTAAGTGCCAAGCCTAACCTCGGTCGGGTAGTAACGAGGAAGATCAGGGCCCTACTGAGGTTAAGCAATATAATAGAAATTTATAGTATGAAAACAGGCAGTAATAATGAGTACATCAGGGAAATAAGGCAGGTTAAACAAGGCATTAACAAAAACACAAAGAACAGAGTAAACACGGAATATGTACTCAATAATAATGGTAACAATGAAGATCTGCCAGGATACCGTCCTGAAGTCCTTTTCTCAACTATCCAGTGGATTTCCCGGGATACCGTACCGTAGTCCATCATATGTGTATATCCGACGGATCTCCCGGGATACCGTCCCGTAGTCTAGCTATCAATGTGCAGGGGGATCTATTGGGAATCGAACCCGCAGTCCCAAAGTAAATATGCAGGGGGGTCTATCGGGAATCTAACCCGCAGTCCCAAAGTAAACAAACAAGGGGAGGGAGCTACCAGAATCCCGCATCCGTAGTCCCAAAGTAAATACGCAACCACAACAAGAAAATATTCAGAAATAGAGTGCAAAAATACAGGGCAACAAGTAATTCTAGCCTAACATGCTTCACGTAGTACAATCAAAGCAACCTAAGCAAATAGGCAATTTAGGTCAACTAGGCATGCTTTTCTAAACTAACATAGGCTATAATTACAAGTAGAATAAAGCAGGTAAGAAAGAAACTCAGTCTAAATAATTGAAGTAAAACCGGATTTTCAACAATTAGCACAAGTACGCGCTCGTCACCTCACGTACAAGGCATTCAATTACCAAATATCACATCCTAAGGGGAAAGGTCCCCCACACAAAGTTAGACAAGCCACTTACCTCGAACCGGCTCAAAATCAACTCGAAACCACACGTTTGCCACGAATATCCGACTACAAGTGGCCCAAATCTATACAATTCAATTACATATAGTAAATAACATCTCAAGCAGCTGATTCTAATATTTAATTCAAAGCTAAGGCGCGAAATAAGGTAAAATGACCAAAATGCCCCTCAGGCCAGCATATTGAAATCGGATAAATTTTACATTTTCAGAACCCTCATACTCTCACGAGTCCAACCATATAAAAATCTCTCAAATCGGAGGTCAATCACTCACTAAAAATTCAATAATTTGGCCTATGAAGTTTTACCCATTTCCCCTAAAAAAATCCGAAATCAGAAGAGGAATTCGTGATTAGATTAGTGGGTTATAATCAAAAAGGAATTTAGAATCATTACCCAATCGTTGCCTCTGAAAACCCCTCGAAATCTCTCTCAAATCCGAGCTCTCTAGCTTGAGCTTTGGAAAAAATGGCTAACCCTCGGATTTTGAGATGTATATACTGTCCAGTCATTTAATGCATGGCGAACGCGAAAGTAGGCTCGCATTCGCGAAGAAGAAAAAGTGAAGGCTGAGAAATTGCCCTTCGCGAACGCGAGGGACATCATGCGAACGCGAAGGTCTGGGTTGATGAAGCTACGGAAATGCAAAACAGGAAACGTGAACGCGATGAATAAAATAGGCCCAGCCCTCAGGGCCAAATAGAGCTATGCGAACGCGATGCCTTAGCCGCAAACGTGATGGAGGAAAAGGTGAAGCTTCGCGAACGCTGAGGGACCGGTTGCGAACGTGATGAAGAAAACTGGTCCTCCTCCAAAATTACTCTACGCGAACGCGTGGAGGAGGACGCGAACGCGAAGAGGAAAAGTTCCAGGTGGTCAAATAAGCCTTCGCGAACGCGAAGGGCAGCTCGCGAACGCAATAAAGGCGCACCAGAAGCAGCAACAACGGCTCAAAAATGAGAGGAAATGACCTGTTGAGCATCCGAAACACACCCGAGGCCCTCGGGACCTCAATCAAACCTACGGACATATCCCATAACATCATTCAAACTTGTACCAATCCTTAAATTACCTAAAACAACATCGTAATCTCGAATTAAACAAGGATTTGAGCCTAAGAACTTCCAATTTCATCAAAACACACTTTCGATCAAAAACCTAACCAAAACACGTCCGAATGACCTGAAATCTCAAATCGGAGGTCAATCACCCACTCAAAATTCAATAATTTGGCCTATGGAGTTTTACCCATTTTCCATACAAAAATCCGAAATTAGAAGAGGAATTCGTGATTAGATTAGCGGGTTGTAAGCAAAAAGGAGTTTAGAATCATTACCCAATCATTGCCTCTGCAAAACCCTCAAAATATCTCTCAAATCCGAGCTCTCAAGCTTGAGTTTTGGTAAAAATGGCTAACCCTCGGATTTTGAGATGTATATACTGTCCAGTCATTTAATGCATCGATAACGCGGAAGTAGGCTCGCGTTCGTGAAGAGTAAAAAGTGAAGGCTAAGAAGTTGCCCTTCGCGAACGCGAGGGACATCATGCGAATGTGAAGGTCTGGGCTGATGAAGCTACGCGAACGCGAAACGGGAAACGCGAATGCGATGAATAAAAAAGGCCTAGCCCTCAGGGCCAAATAGAGCTATGCGAACGCGATGGCTTAGCCGTGAACGCGATGGAGGAAAAGGTGAAGCTTCGCGAACGCAGAGGGACCGGACGCGAACGCGATGAAGAAAACTGGTCCTCCTCCAAAATTACTCTACGCGAACGCGTGGAGGAGGACGCGAACGCGAAGAGGAAAAGTTCCAGGTGGTAAAATAAGCCTTCGCGAATGCGAAGGGCAGCTCGCGAACGCGATAGAGGCGCACCAGAAGCAGCAACAGTAGCCCAAAAATAGGAGGAAATGACCCGTTAAGCATCTGAAACACACCCGAGGCCCTCGGGACCTCAACCAAACCTACATACATATCCCATAACATCATTCAAACTTGTACCCAATCCTTAAACCACTTAAAACAACATCGGAATCTCGAATTAAACAAGGATTTGAGCCTAAGAACTTCCAATTTCATCAAAACATGCTTTCGATCAAAAACCTAATCAAAACACGTCCGAATGACCTCAAATTTTGCACACACGTCCCAAATGACATGACGGAACTACTGCAACATCCAGAATTACATTTCGACCCTCAAATCAAAATCTCACTATCGGACCGGAACTTCAAAAATTCAAACTTCGGCCTTTCAAGCCTAAATAAGCTACGGATTTCCAAAATGCATTTTGAACACGCTCCCAACCCCGAAATCACCTAACGGAGCTAACGGAACCATCTGATTTCCCTTTCGAGGCTGTCTTCACATTTTTTCAACAACGGGCAACTTTTCAACACTTAAGCTCTCATTTAGGGACTAAGTGTCCCAAAACTCCCCGAAACTCAAAACCGAATGTCCCGGCAATTCAATTTAGCAGAAATATACTTGGGGAAAACAGTTAATAGGGGATCGGGACGTTTATTCTTAAGATTACCGGCCTGGTCGTCACAACACTCCTCTAGAGTCACAAAATCTCATGTTGCTACGGTGCTAAGAAATCTCGTTGGAATCTGAAGATGGCGCTGCACTACTTATACTAAACAACCACTAAACAAATATATTTTAGTCCAAAACTTTCTCACTGTGTTCTCATTCCATCTGACCTCTAAATTTCCATTTGAGATCCTATAGTTTATCTCTGATTTCAGTATCATGTGTTTCCAAATTCTTGTTCATGAGAGCAGCCAACTCTTTTGCGCTTGATTTTGTAGGAAATGTTATCTACATTAGGAAATTAAATAGGGAAAACCATTAAAAGGAGAGCAAGACCTCTAAGTTTTCCGTTTGAGACCAATATGGTGTAGCTTGTCAAATAATTTTGTAGTATTTTTTTTCAATTAGCAAACCTTCACTCCTTTAATGCTTTTAGCCCCACTTCCAAACTAAATATGACACCCAACGTTTAAATGGTCACCTTTTATGACAAATGATGAGTCATTTAATGTGTTTCAAGGGCTGCCACATTTTTCACTTTAGTCTTTATCCAAAGATTTTAATTAATCCATCACTAATTATTAATTATTAATTAACTAGGTAATGTCCCATTATCCAATAATTAATAAATTATCCCCATAATTAAAAATTATTTCCACTTAATTAAATATTACTCACATTTGGCACATGTTATACATCTTACTATCATGGTCATGTGGTACTTTATATGGTACAAGTTCATAAATATTGGGTATTAATGCTCGGCCCGTATGTTATCCCAACATGCCAAACTTGGACGAAAATTTATTTTCTTTGACTTGCTTCCCCTCTCACTTTCACGAATTTATTCCTCACTTGTTTGAAATAGCATAATCCTTATAATCTCCAAATAATATTTTTCTTGGACTGATATCAATTTCCTTAAGACAATTTCAACGTACAATACTACAGGATGCAACATCGTCGTAATTTAATACTACGAAGCATAGCATCATCGTAATGTAGTACTGTAGGATGTAATATCGACGTAATATTGCGGGACGTAACAATTTAAACTATAAATTGACTGTGTATATTGAGTGTTTGGTACTGATATAGTGGGATCGGGCCGCACGGTGCAACAAGAGGAATAAGGGAGGATTGATATGGAGGAAGAAGGGTGAATATGTTTATACGGTGGGATCGGGTTGCATGCCGCAACATGAGGAATAAGGGTGAATTGATATGGAGAAATAAGGGTGAATTATCCTATTGATATTGATCTCTGGTGTGATCGGATTGCGTGCCGGAATATATATATATATATATATATTATTGTTATTGTCACGGAGGAATAAGGGAGAATTTTGTGATGTCTGGTGGGATCGGGTTGCACGCCGCAACAAAACTGTATGCTTCTATTCCCTGAACTGCATTTCTTTCCAGTATCTCTTTCATTATCAGATGTAGTAAGGATTGGTAATTCTGGATGTCACTGGTTCACTCTAGAAGTTGTGGTTATTGGTTTCAGTTGGCTGTTTGGTTATGTTCTATATTTTTATTATTCTGTCATTTATATACTCCGTACAGGTTGTGTATGGATGCCCTGCTTTAGCCTCTTCGAGGTTAGGCTCGGCACTTACCAGTACATGGGGTCGGTTGTACTAATACTACACTCTGCACATTGTGCAGATTTTGGAGACGGTCCCAGCAGCGGTCATTAGTGAGCCCAAATTGGATATTGCGGAGACTTGAGGTACAGCTGTTCAGCACCCGCAGTACCTGGAGTCCCCATCCTCTTTTCTCTTAGCTGTATAATTCCATTCAGACAGCTTAATACTTATTTCAGACCTTTATGTGTATTACTTTAGAAGCTCGTGAACTCGTGACACCAGATTCAGGAAATTCTAATAGACGATTGGCTGTTAAATTTCCGCATTTTTACTTAGAACATATATGTTATTTTAGTTCGTTATCAATGTTACTACTTAAACTGCTAAAAAAAAGTAAAAATATTCTAACGTTGGCTTGCCTAGAAAGTGAACCGTTAGGCGCCATCACGATCACGACGCTGGAAATTTCGGGTCAGGTCTGCCTGGCGTAAGGACAATTTTGAAATTTTACAGTTTATATGCATTCAAGATATTTTGTTTTCTAGCTTTATTACTTGTACCATAAATTTGTGGAAGTGTGGGGTGCACCTTAACTTTCCTAGCCACGCGCAACATTTTAAAACTTCCATTTACTATTCAAGTGGGACCCTCTTTGACAGTTTCATTGACTCACTAAAAATGTAAAAATCTCATGGGGCACCTTATTTGGTCGCCCTCATTTAACCTATACCCATTTTTTTTTAAACTTTTAACTTGTACCCACTTTTTAAATAACTTCAGCCCCCTTTCTCCTCCTTCGTTTTCTTTTTCTTCTTCTTCTTTCTTCTGCTGTTGTTGGTGCTGCTATAGAACTTCAGTTCATGAGATGATTGCCATAAATATGTTTATTAGAGCTTTACAAAATAAAAACTTCAGCAATTACAAACAAAAATTTTGTGTTAAGACGTGCACAAGTTAAACAAAAACTTCAGCAAATAGAGAACAAAACTTCAGCTACTATGCTTAAGTTCATCAATTACAAACAAAAACTTCAGCAAATAGAGAACAAAACTTCAGCTACTATGCTTAAGTTCATCAATTACAAACAAAAACTTCAGCAAATAGAGAACAAAACTTCAGCTACTATGCTTAAGTTCATCAATTACAAACAAAAACTTCAGCAAATAGACTTCAGCTCTAGAGCTGAAGTTCGCCATTTACAAAAACAAAAACATCAGCTCGAGAGCTGAAGTTCGCTAGTTACAAAGAGCTGAAGTTCGCCAGTTACAAAAATAAAAAACTTCAGCAATTACAAACAAATTTTTTGCGTTAAGACGTGCACAAGTTAAACAAAAACTTTAGCAAATAGACTTCAGCTCTAGAGCTAAAATTCGCCAGTTACAAAAATAAAAACTTCAGCTCTAGAGTTGAAGTTCGCTAGTTACAAAACAAAAACTTCAGCTCTAGAGCTGAAGTTCGCCAGTTACAAAAATAAAAACTTCAGCTCTAGAGTTGAAGTTCGCTAGTTACAAAACAAAAACTTCAGCTCTAGAGCTGAAGTTCGCCAGTTACAAAAATAAAAACAAAAGCTTTGCGTTAAGACGTGCACAAGTTAAACAAAAACTTCAGCAAATAGAGAACAAAACTTCAGCTACTATGCTTAAGTTCATCAATTACAAACAAAAACTTCAGCACACTTGCTACTTCAGGCGCTGAAGTTTTGCGTGATTGCCTTTGCTACTTCGGCCCCGTATGCTGAAGTTATGCGAAAAAGCGGGTACAGTTACAATTTTTTTTGCAAAATAAGCACAAGATAAAACATGACACAAAAAACGAATATAGATACAAATACCCCACTAAAAACGCTCTTCAGCTATGACACACTAAGTAGTCCATCCCTATATTTGTTTTATGGGTTGGCTATTGCGTATTTGTTTCTTTCTATTTTTCACATTCAATATTATATACAAAGGGTTTATTCTTATATAAAAATATTCTTAAAAGATCATACGAAATAAAACAAGACTAAATTTAACGCCCAATTGTTTTACGCGTGTACATCTCACCTTTTAGATTAAAGGACTAGACTTCTGCTGATGGATTTATCTTCTCTCATATGAATATTTATTAATTGGAGTAACAAAAAGAATATCAAGGTGGTAAGTTCAAAATTCAAAATTTAAGAAAATATGGTATGAGTAAAATATTTTTTTTCAGGGACTAATAAGTGGTACTTTTTATGCTGTTAACCTCAAAAATTTCAAACAAAGAATATACTTTAATTTGATATGTTTTAACTTAAAATGAATAGTTAACATTTGTACAAATAATTAGTTGTACACATGTGCTCTCAAAAGTTCTCTTTTTTAAACGTAAATTTCTTCCTATCAATCAAATTTAAGGGGTTTTTTTTTCTATAAAGTAGCAGTAGTATGAAATTTCATAACCAATAATTGAAGCTTAAATCATCTAATTTTAATATATGCACCTTTATAATCTTAATAAAAATAATCGTTCTTTGAGAAAACAATTTTATTGAGTAAAATTGAGTCCACTTTAACGTAAAACCAAAAATGAGAGTTCTCTTCTTCTATAATGTTGTTTTCCTTATTTCACATGCAAATAATTTTACTTAGGTTATATTTCCTTCGCTAAAAGATAAATGTCCTTTTAGCTAAATATATTTGGCCAAAATAAATGTTGCTTTGGGAAATTAAAACAGCATTAGTTATGTTTTTCCAAATCTATTGTCGATCTAATAAACGACTTACGGAGTATAATGAGTAATTTGACTATAATATTATTTACCCATAAAATTGGATAACGATTAAACTTATAATGTGATTTTAAGGACACATAATTTCACCTAATAACGATTGATAAATATGAAGATTAATAATAAAAATTAACAATAAGATATAGCAAACCAGTGTTGAAATGGAATTCAGCCGTCGAGCTAGACTGCCCTCGAATTAGTCGATATTAGAACAGTTATGAATTGTAACGACTCGGCCGGTTATTTTAAGAATTTAAGCTCTGTTCGGTGGCATAAGGTCTTGAACAACTTCTCATTGTGTATATCAACCTGCGTGTATGGTTGGATTCAGTTACCGGATAATTCGAAATCGCATTGGAAGAAGGATTCTAGTTTCGGAAACTTAAGCGGTGGAAGTTGATCGGAACTCTAAATTTTTATGTAAACGGCTCTGAATAAGTTTTGGATAATGTCAACAGCTTCGTATGGTGATTTTGAGCTTAGGCGTGCGTCCGGATTTAGACTTGGAGGTTCGTGGAGTAAATTGAAGCAATTCGGTGAAAGTTGGAACATTTGACGTTTGAAAAATGGAGTGGGTTGAATTGATAGGTTTCGGCACGAGTTTAGAAGTTTAAAGAATTGGAAGTTCATAAGCTTGATTCATGGTGCGATTCATAGCTTCGTAATGTTTTGATGTGATTTGATACCTCGAGTGGGTCCGTGTTAGAGTATGGAACTTGTTGGTATGATTGGAAGGGGTCCCAAGGGCCGAGCGTGTATTTCGGACGAGCCGCCGATGAATTCCATAGTTTTGGGAAGGCTGAGTTCCGGTGTAATCGCACATACGGAGCCAGCCAGTCGCTCCGAGAGTTTAGCCCGTTTCCCTCATTCCTACTTCATTGCTTGTGTGGTTCATCTCTTTTCTGTGGCGTTGGGTTGGTTGGCTCGGGTTCAGAGTGGTCATGGTGAGAAATGAGACACTTAGTCTCTCAAGTTGGCCTTATAGTTAGAAAAGTCAATTGAAAGTTGACTATTGGGTAAACGACCTCGGAATGTAGATATTATGGCTCGGATAGCTTCGTTAGGTGATTTGGGACTTAGGGGTATGTTCGGAATGTGGTTTTAATGTCCGAAGTAGAATTAGGCTTGAATTAACGAAATTGAGTTTTTGGCGATTTTCGGTCGGCAGTGGAAATTAGCTATCGGGGTCGGAATGGAATTCCGAAAGTTGGAGCATGTCCGTAGTGTTATTTGGGATGTGTGTGTAAGTTTTCAGGTCATTCGGGCGTGGTTTGGGTGGTTTTGGCATCGTTGGCGAGTTTCGCAAGTTTAGAAATCCTTAGGCTTGAATTTGGATTTGATTTGGTGTTTTGATGTCATTTTGAGTGTTCCGAGGGTTTGACTAGGTTGGTATATTGATATATGACTTGTTAGTGCTTTTGGTTGAAGCCCCAAGGGGCTCAGGATTGATTTCGGATGGTTAGCGGAGGTTTGGACTTAGAAAATGCAGCAAAACTACTGCTGGTGCCAGTTTACTAGTGTGCCCGCACCTGCGGATTGGGGACCGCAGGTGCGATATTCGCAATAGCGGGAGGCGATCGCAGAAGCGGAGTGTTTGACCGCACCTGCGGGCTCGCAGGTGCGAGGCTTGGGGTGCAGGTGCGGAATCTGGGGGGGGTTAGTGAAAGTCGCAGGTGCGGCACCTTGACCGCAGGTGCGGTCCCACAGGCGCGTGAAATGGGCCGCAGGTGCGGAACCCCTGGGCAGAACATATAAAAAGGGCCCTTAGCGAATTTTGATCATTCTTTCACCATTTTTATTCGGGTTTGAAGCTTTTGAAGGGTGTTTGAAGAGGGAAATCGAGAGTTCTTCGTGGAGGTAAGGCTTTTGGACTTAAAATTTGTTTATATATGATTAATGGACTGATTAGTGGTAAAAATTGTGGGAAATTAGTACAAAGATTGGGTAATTAGGGCTTGTGATTAGAGACTTTAAATTTAGGATTTGAGGGGTCATTTGAAGTCCGATTTCGATGTTCTTGGTATGTATAGACTCGTGAGGGAATGAGTCTTCTAGTTTTGTTATTTTTACCGAATTCCAAAACGTGGACCTGGGGGTCGGGTTTGACCAATTTCGAGATTTTTGGGTAAATTTGGTAATTTTCGAATGGGTTTCATTCTTTGGCGTATTATAATGATATGAATCTATTTTTTGGTAGATTTGGAGCACTCAGAGGCCCAGTCTAGAGGCAAAGGGATTGAGGGCTAGGTTTTTAGCCGGTTTTGAGGTAAGTAATGTTTCGAAACTTGGTTCTGAGGGATCGAAGCCCCGAGCTATACGATTTATGACTATAATTGAGGTGACGCACATGCCAAGTGACGGGTGTGTAGGCGTGCATCGAATATTTGTGGCCTGGATCAACTCATGGAAATTTTCTTGTAGCTATTACTGATCGATATCTCCACTTCTATTAATGTAGTAATTGTGAACCTGTTAGGAATCATGTTAGTATAAATGTTAGGCTTCACGCCGAAAATGCTGAGACCCGAGTGGTCGTATATTACTGTCTCATTTTGTGAATATTTGATTCCATATACTCAGTCTTGTTATAGCATATCACTTCATACATCAGTCTCAGTACTGTTAATTATATTCATATTATCATTGTTTCGGGCTGATGGATGCATCTGTGATCCATGTGAGTGAGACTGGAGAGTAATGACTGAGTGGGGCCGAGAGACTATTATTGAGACATTTATGAGATCGGACTACACACCACAGCGATACTTAAATCATGCCTTCATTGGCTTAATATAGAGCTTGGGCCACTAGGGCCCTTCCAGAGTGTTTACACCCCCAGTGAGCGCATTGATGTTGAGAGATGGATCTTGTACGAAGTTGATGTTATGTGAGGGATAGATCATCCCTGGACATGGATCTTGTCTGACTGTTGTATTCCGGAGATGGACCTTCTCCGTGGGGCTGGATTGACCTTTTGTTTTCCTCAGTACCGAGTGACTGCGGTCACCGATGATTATGTACATTCCGTGATGGACTTTCCCTAGGCCTGAGATCCATATACGGTACTGAGTGGACTGTTGTATGAGCGTTGTGAACACTATGGGCATTTCCACACTGATTTCATATATTTATATGATGGCATGTAGAGAGTCCGGCATACTTGGCATATTTTGTATACTTTCTGATAAACTGTTAGCATGTCTAATTTATGTATACTATCTATTGTAAATTCTGAGGTTTAGTCTGTCACTACCTCTCAGTCCATAGTTTGGGTTCGTTACCTCTGAGTTGGTATACTCACGTTACCCCCTGCACCTTGTGTGCAGATCCAGGTACACCGGGACCCGGTAGTGGATACTGAGCAACTGTCAGAGTTTCATCGGAGTCGTCGAGATAGAAACTGGCGATCGTGACCTCGTCTTATCTTTCTTATTCTACTTGTTGTTCTTTATTTTGAGACTATGTTGTCCATTTCTCCTTTTCCTTGTTTTATGTTATAGTAGCTCATGACTGAGTGACACTGGATCCGGGGTTGGAGATTGTAAATTTTGTTTCAAATATTGTTTCAAACTTCAGATTATTATTATTATCAGCAAAATTTGTTTAAAATTGTGTTTTTACTAGAAATTGAATTTAACTTAGATAAAATGGGTGGCTTGCCTGGTTCTATGACAGGCGCCATCACGACTCCGAAATCGGGTCGTGACAGTTATATTTCCTTCGCAAAAAGATAAATGTCCTTTTAGCTAAATATATTTGGCCAAGATAAATGTTGCTTTGGGAAATTAAAACGACATTAGTTATGTTTTTCCAAATCTATTGTCGATCTAATAAACGACCTACGGAGTATAATGAGTAATTTGACTATAACATTATTTACCCTTAAAATTGGATAACAATTAAACGTATAATGTGGTTTTAAGGACATGTGATTTCACCTAATAACGAATGATAATTATGAAGATTAATAATAGAAATTAACAATAAAATAGAGCAAACCAGTGTTGAAATGGAATTCAGCCCTCGAGCTAGACTGCCCTCGAACTAGTCGATATTAGAACAGTTATGAATTGTAACAACCCGGCCGGTCGTTTTATGAATTTAAGCTTCGTTCGATGGCACAAGGTCTTGAACAGCTTCTCATTGTGTATATCAACCTGCGTGCATGGTTGGATTCAGTTACCGGATAATTCGGAGTCGTATTGGAAGAAGGATTTTAGTTTCGGAAGCTTAAGTGGTGGAAGTTGACCGGAATTCTGACTTTTTATGTAAACGGCTCCGGAATAAGTTTTGGATAATGTCAACAGCTTCGTATGGTGATTTTGATCTTAGGCGTGCGACTGAATTTAGACTTTGAGGTCCGTGGAGTAAATTGAAGCAATTCGACGAAAGTTGGAACATTTGAAGTTTGAAAAATGGAGTGGTTTGACCACAATTAACCTTTTGGGATATTAGGGTCGGAATGCGATTCCGAGAGTTGGAGCAGCTCCGTTATGTGAATTGGGACTTGTATGCAAAATTTGGCATCATTCCGGGTTGAATTGATAGGTTTCGGCTCGAGCTTAGAAGTTTAAAGAATTGGAAGTTAATAAGCTCGATTCATGGTGCGATTCATAGCTTCGTCGTGCTTTGATGTGATTTGAGACCTCGAGCGGGTCCGTGTTAGAGTATGGAACTTGTTGGTATGCTTGGACGGGGTCCCGAGGGCCCCGAGTGTGTTTCGTACGAGTCGCGGATGAATTCCATGGTTTTGGGAAGGCTGAGTTCTGGTGTAATCGCACCTACGGACCTTGGGCGCAGGTGCGATGGTCGCAGGTGCGATGGTCGCAGGTGCGATGGAGGAAGCGCAGGTGCGAGGAAGGCTAGCCTGGGTAGTCTCCGCAGATGCGGAGAGTTGGCCGCACGTGCGGTTCTTGAGATATGGATGCGGTTGTGGCCCTTAAGTTAGAGTAGCAGGTGCGGTTTGGTGGACCGCAGAAGCGGATGCGCAGGTGCGCCTAATTGTCCACAAATACGGAAGTGCATGGCAGATTCATATAAGTCGAGGGTTGTCTATTTTCATCATATTTTGAGTTTTGAACTTCGAATTTGGGAGAGATTTTGGGGGGTTTTCAAGCTAATCGAGTGGGTAAGTGTTCTTCGCCTAGAATTATATATATTCCATGATTTAGTATTTGTTTTTATCATTAAAATTGTGTTTTTAGTTGGAAGAAAATGTTGGTTTTGATGAAATTCGTAAAACGAAATTTCATGATTTTAGGGGCGAAATGGTATCAGAATTTGGTAATTTTTGTATGGTTGAACTCATATTGGAATGGGTATTCAGATTTTGTAAAATTTGTCAGGTTCCGAGGTGCGGGCAAGGGAGTCGACTTTTGGACCGATTTTTAGAAGTTGATAAAGATTGAAGCTTTATTATCCAGGATAGTTCCTTATAAGTTTTATGTGTGTTTTGAAGTTGCTCTAGTTGGATTTGAGCCGTCCGGAGGCCTTTTTCACTCGAGAAGTCCATTTTAGAGTACCGGGTTGTCATTTTTTAGGTAAGTATCTTGCCTAACCTTGTGTGGGGAAATTACCCCTTAGGATTTGAGTCTTCTATGTTGATTGTAGTCCGTGTACGCGAGGTGACGAGTGCGTGCTCGGACTTATGTGCGGAAATTTTCCCCTTTTGGAATCTTAGGTACTTATATTCGTCGAGTATGAATTGTCCTTGGCATGATTGAATTTCCTAATTTCTAGTTTCATCTTTATTTGCTTAAATGTAGAATTTCTTACTTTTGGATTTACTCCTAATGCCTATTTGATTCCTAATTGATTTATCTGAAGATTTTATTTCCTTTTACTGCCATGCTATGTTTTCTTAACTACTTATCTCTAATTGTAATTATCTTCATCTCATTCTATAATGATTCGGTCTTAACTTATGTTATGATTATTTTCACACTGCTTGTCTTTAAATGAAATTGTTGAATACTTGTTGGTCCCAAACGCACACGCAAGTATACGTGGTCGTAGCAAGTAATATAATGTTAAATCGAATGTCCAACCCACAGAGACTTGTGTAAACTACTCACTAATTCACTATAATTATTATTTAATCAAGCCAAAATAAAATCCAGGAACGTAACTATTTTATACTACAATTATATGAAATAACTAATTATCAAGTGACAAGAGTATGGTTGTGTATTCAGTAGAGACAAATATTCCAGGGTTGTGATCAATTCACCACTCATATTGCATTCTAATTAACTCTCCCTTTCATATAATTCACTCATGGTTGCTAATTAATCGATAAATGCTCTCATAGCCTTCTCCCGAAGCACTCCTCACCTATTCTCAATAGATTAACGCCTATATTCCTATGGAATTAATCTATTAGAACGCACTAAGATTACGATGTTTAATTAAGCACGGTGACTAGGTATATTCCTATCCTAACCACAAATCCGCTCCCCTGAAGGGTTAAGAGCCCACTCTCTTCAATTCTTCTCTAATCTATATACGATTTTCCCAAGCATAACATAGATAGTATATAGAACCAAATTGCTGGCCAGACAATTAAGCAATTAAACGCAGAATTGAAGAAACAACCACATATTGAGTGAACTATAATCAAGGTCAAATTAATGTCGAATAACAATATTCACGGCTAAACCACAACCCTAGAACAATGGGTGTTTAGCCACTCATGCTAGAATCAAACAATTGCATAAGTGTTGCATAAATTGAAAATATGATAATAAGATGAAGAAAACTGAGAAATCCTTCGCTTCCTAATGATCCCGTGTGTATCTTCTCTCCAAAAATGGCATCCTCCCCTCAAAGTTGTGTTTTTGGGTCTATTTATATGTTTGGAACAAACCCTAAACGTGTAGGAGACTTCTATTCAAACCGGGAAACACTTAAAACCTTCAAAACTCGGATTTGACCGGACCAGGGACCAGGCTTTATGGCCCAAACGTCAGGATAAAGCCTGGCCAGGCCTGGCGTTAGGCCTCTAACGCCCCCCAAACTCGTGGTCATGCCTGGCTTTATAGCCCAAACGCCCAGCTATAGCCTGGTAGGACCAGGCTTTACAGCTCAAACGCCAGGCTATAGCCCGGGTCACTCCTTTTCGACTCTTGAGTGTATTTTTGACGTTTATGCATCCATTTAGCTCGGCTTCCATCTCCAATTCACCTACACATGAAATAGACTCCATTATGCACATACGACGTGTATTTTTATCATTAACGCACATAAAATGTAAGGTACATAATGCTTTAAACCATGAATTCTAGCCACGCATCAACACCCCACACTTAGACTCTTGCTCGTCCTCGAGCAATGGGACAATCTACTACCCTTCAACACGTACACATTTCATTATCAAGGAGTATTTTACTTTTCAATCACACACCTTACCCCTTAACTATGATCGATACCGGCAATCAAGTATGAACATACAAAATTTCACATTCTTTCCCTTCTTTAAACATGCCCAAGTATAACAATTTAATCAATCATACCAACAACCTAATCGCAACCACCCAACCTCAAGAGTCGACTTGCAACCACTAAGCCCTCTCAATTCACGCACCTACCCAACAAGAAAGTTTACAACATTCCCAATCGTTCATGAGATCATGTGCCCTCACCAACAAACAAAAGAGTGAATATAAATAGTCCCACATTCAAATATGATTTTGAACATAATTTAAGGATNAGGAATTTTAAGGTTGTAATGTAGGCTAAAGGACGGATATGATATATTTAGGAATAGTGACTAACCCTCCTAAGCACTTTAATACACTACCTTCACAAATCAACACATATTATTCTCAACCAATTCCCTTGCCCCAATTCATATTCAACATAGCCCTTTTTCAATTAAGCACTTATATATTTTCACTAGCACAAATTAATAAAAATTTGGAGGTGTGTATCTTTTTTTTGTACATACTTTTACGATCATTTTTTTTCCTTTCCTACACACACTCCATACATGAAAGTTCATTGGCTAGTGGATTTTGAATACAATTTTTTTAGTGCACTAACGGGCCTTTCCATGGCTCCAATCAAAAGCTACTCCCCAATATCTCACCTTACTTCTTTTAGCGACTGACTTAGGAGGAAAAGGTACAAAAATCTCAATTTTAGAACAAAATAGGGGTACGCCTTGTAATGTGGGTACCAAAGAAAAGGTCAAACGGCTCAGAGGGGCTAGCAATGGAAATTTCTAGTTTTCATGTGACAAGCACATCCATGATCAAGCAAGAAAATTCCTACGTCATCTCCTAGACTAGCATAACCTACAATTTTGCTTCGATTAACACACGGGGCAAGTTCTAGACTATACAGGATAGCATAGAAAATCACTAAACCTCACTCACACATTGCACATGACTCAATCACAATAATTTTCTTCAACTCCCAAGTCAAGCAAGCACACAAAATTGAGAGAATTAAGCAATATTACACTATGTAGCGTACAAGTCAAACAACTGAGCTAAGGCATCACAAAATAGGCTACTTATTATTACTCAGGCATCACATGTCAAACCAAATATAAGGAAAATCAGAATGTATGTCATAACCTAATATGCGGGCATCAAACATGTCATAGGGTATTTCTAAGTCACTCATTTTCTTCCTAACTACTCAAAAAAACAAAAATAATTTAAAGTACCCGGTTCAAGTTATACCCTTGGAAAAGAACCGGTGCCCAAATAAAAACCAAGGGATACTACCTAACTATCCTACAAAAAAAAATAAAAAAAATCTTTTTGGTGTTTTTAAATCAGACTTTATCCCTCAAGAAAATTGTCCAACATATCCATCGTTGGGAAAAATCCGAGATTTTTCTAAAACTAAAACAATAATTTTATACAATTACACTTCACTTCAGAAAGTAGTTTCCCCACCCCACACTTATGTTATGCATAGTCCTCGATGCATGATCACAAAGAAAAACATTAAAACAAGGGTGAGAAATACTCCCTGAGACCCTCTCGGGCATAGCCCGGACATGATTCTCAATCTTTAGAGTCGGGATGACCCCACACTTAAGCTCAAACATGCCCCTCAGCTTCAACTTTTCGGTGCTCAGACTTCCCCTACTCTGCAAAATAAAAACAACACAAAACTGACATAAAAAAATAATGAAAAGTTATACAGGTTGGGTTGCCTCCCAACAAGCGCCTGATTTAACGTCGCGGCATGACGCAGACTCTCGCCTCACTAATCAGCGAGCACGACCTTGGTCTTATCACGCTCTATGGTCCCACCCCAATAATGCTTGACTTTATGTCCATTCACTAAAAAATTTCTTTCACCATGTATAGCTCGCAACTCAAGTGCACCATATGGGGTGACTCTCACTATCTCAAACGGGCCTGACCATCTCGACTTCAGCTTTCCAGGAAACAGTCTCAGCCTAGAATTGAATAATAATACTGTTGGCCTAGCTCAAAATGACGCGGATTTATATGTTTTTCATGCCATCTCTTGGTCTTTTCTTTGTAAAGTTTGGCATTTTCGTATGAGTGCAACCTGAACTCATCCAATTCATCCAACTGCAGCAAT
>ML418801.1:0-20624 GCA_005239525.1 Nicotiana knightiana | reverse complement strand
GACCCCATATTTAGCTAAAAGGTTATTCAACAACCGATTGCAAAAGTGGGTTCCTTCATCACTAATCAAGGCACGTGGAGTACCAAATCTGGAGAATATATTCTTCTTCACAAACGCAGCGACAACCATGGCATCATTCGTCGGCAATGCAATTGCCTCCACCCATTTTGACACGTAGTCAACTGCCAGCAAAATGTATTTATTTCCCCTGGATGATGTGAATGGACCCATAAAGTCTATCCCCCATACATAAAAAATCTCTACCTCCAAGATATTATTCAAAGGCATCTTGTGCTTCCTTATTATCGTTCCTGTTCTCTGGCACTACTCACACTTTTTAACAAATGCGTGGGCTTCTTTGAATAGCGTTGGCCAGAACAAACCAGATTATAGCACTTTCGCCGATGTTCTATCNAAAACTTCACATCGCGTAAGAACCTCTTTCTTGCTTCAGATTCTATTTCCGGAGGAAGTACCCCACTCACCAGATAATTCACATAATCAGCATACCCCGGAGGAAGGTCTTGGGTTATAGAAAAAAGTTGCTCATCAGGAAAAACATCTTTAATATCTCCACCCTCCTCAACATGATCATGATTTTCCAGCCTTGACAGATGGTCAGCTACTTGGTTATCAGTGCCCTTTCGGTCTCTTATCTCCATATCAAACTCCTGCAACAATAAAACCCAGCGCATCAATCTAGATTTAGATTCTTTCTTTGTAAATAAATACTTGATTGCTGCGTGATTTGTGTGGACTATAACTTTTATTCCTACCACGTATACCCGGAATTTTTCAAAGGCCCACACCACAACTAACAGCTCCTTTTCAGTGGTGGTGTAATTATGTTGTGCATCATCAAGGGTCTTACTCGCATAGTAGATGGAATAAAATACCTTGTCTTTTCTTTGTCCTAGCACTGCCCCAATTTCATGGTCACTTGCATCACACATAAGTTCAAATGGTACTGACCAATCAGGTGCAACAATTATGGGGGCATCTACCAATTTCTTCTTGAGCTCTTCAAATGCCTTCACGCAGGGTGCATCAAAATTGAACTTGACATCTTTTTCTGGCAACCTGCACAAAGGAGTAGAAATTTTAGAAAAATCTTTAATAAAACGCCTATAAAATCCTGCGTGTCCCAAGAAACTCCGGATGTCCTTCACTGAAATTGGTGGAGGTAGTTTTTCAACTGCCTCCACTTTTGCCTTATCAAATTCCATGCCACTTTTAGATTCTCTATGACCCAAAACAATGCCTTCCTGCACCATAAAGTGACACTTCTCCCAATTTAACACCAGATTCGTTTCTTCACAACGGGCCAACACCATGCTCAGATTTTTCAAACAATCATCATAAGATGACCCAAAAACTGAGAATTCATCCATGAACACCTCTAAGAATTTTTCCACCATGTCAGTGAAAATAGCCATCATACATCTCTAGAAGGAGGCTGGTGCATTGCAAAGACCAAATGGCATTCGCTTGAAGGGGAAGGTTCCATAAGGGCAAGTAAACGTGGTCTACTCCTGATCCTCAGGGCATATGACAATTTGATTGTAACCTGAATACCCATCCAGAAAGCAATAATATTCATGCCCTGCTAATCTGTCCAGCATTTGATCAATGAATGGGAGTGGAAAGTGATCCTTGCGGGTTGCTTTGTTGAGCCTTCGATAATCAATGCAAACTCTTCAACCCGTAACAGTGCAGGTAGGAATTAGCTCATTCTTTTCATTCTCAATCACGGTCATCCCTCCCTTTTTGGGCACACATTGAACCGGGCTCACCTAATTGCTGTCAAAAATAGGGAAAATGATACCTGCATCCAGCAATTTTATGACTTCTTTCTTCACTACTTCTTTCATGATGGGATTCAGCCTCCTTTGCTGCTCAACACTCGGGCGATGTCCATCTTCCAAAAAGATTTTATGCATGCAGAACGATGGGCTGATTCCTTTAATATCTTCAATGGTCCACCCAATCGCCTTTTTGTGCTCACGAAGTACCCTAAGCAATTTATGTTCTTGTGTATTGGTCAGGCTGGATAAGATGATCACGGGAAATGTCTCAGAGTTTCCCAAATAGGCATAGCGTAAATGTGCTGGAAGAGGTTTGAGTTCCAGCTTAGGAGCTTCTTCAATAGATGGCTTAGGAGGGGTTAGAGTAACATGCTTGTTCAACTCTTCAAATTTTCCTAGCCCGTGGAGGTAACTGCAGGATACTTCAAGAACTTTCTCAATGTCTCCCCTTGTTTCATCCCCACAGTCTTCTTCATCCCCAACTAACACTCGCTCAAGAGGGTCAACCGGACTCATGTATGGAACCATTGATGCCGATTTGCTTTCCACTACAGTAATCATGGATAGCTCTTCATAGTAGAAAGGTAACTTAAGTGCCTTATAAACATTAAACACCTACACTTGATCACCAACTCGCATCGTCATTTTCCCTTCACACACATCAATGATAGCTCGGCCTGTAGCTAGGAAGGGACGCCCCAAAATAAATGGGACTTCCTGATCAGGCTCATAGTCCAAGATAATGAAATCATCTGGGAATATGAAAGAGCCCACATGAACAAGCACATCTTCAATTACTCCCTCAGGATGAGCAAGGGAGAGATCAGCCAATTGTAAAATCATTGTTGTTGGGCGTGGTTCACCCAACCCCAACTGTTTGAACACAGATAGCGGCATCAAATTAATACTTTCCCCAAGATCGCACAAAGCTCGCCCTACTGCATGCTTACCAATTGAGATTTGGATAGTAAAACTACCCGGATCTTTTAATTTCTGAGGTAGCTTGCTTTGAATTCTTGAGCTAACTTCCTCAGTGAGCGCCACGGTTTCGAACTCAATCAGCCTTCGTTTATTGTCCACAATGTCCTTGATGANGAATATTGATTTGTACCTGCTTCAGGAGGTCAAGAAACTTTTTGTATGCTGCATTATCTTTCACCTTTTGCAACCTTTGAGGGAATGGAGGGGGTGGCCTCGCAACAATTGGTGGGGGTTGCTCAGCCACCGCCTCTTTTGCTCGCTTATCTGATTCTTTCGGGTTGTCTGATGTTGATTCAATAGTGGTTGGCTTTTCATTAAAAGTCACCTGCTTTCTCTTTTTGGACTGGACTTCTTCCAATTGCTTCCCATTCCTCAATGATATAGCATTAACTGATGCTTTAGGATTAGCTTCAGTGTCACTTGGAAGAGCCCCCGTTGGTCGGGTATTTTGAGAACTGGCGAATTGCCCCGCTTGATGTTCTAAATTTCTCATCGCTACAGTTTGGGTTTGGTGATCAGCCATTATTTTCTGATTGAAAGCAAGTTGGTCATTCATCATTCTCTTCATAATCTCCTCAAGTCTTGCTGATGGTTCAGCCTAAGGTGGTTTGTACTGCTGTTGAGGTGTTGGATGCCTGTAGTGATTCTGAGTGCTTTGATTTCCACCCCAAGAGAAGTTTGGGTGGTTTCTCCAGTTGGGGTTATAAGTGTTTCCATATTGATTTGTTTGTCCCCTATTCGTGTTACCCACAAAGCAGACAGACTCTGGATTAACCGGGCATAAATCACTCGAATGACCCTCTCCACAGACTTCACAAAATACCCGAATCTGTTGCACTGGTTGGGCCTGTTGCACTGGTTGAGATTGCTTCTTGTTAATGATCAGGTTCATTTGATTGACTTGGTTAGTCAATGTGTAAATCTGAGATGATAATGCTGAGACCACATCTAGTTCAAGAACCCCTGGTGACTTTTGAACCACATTTCTCCCCATCTCACCTTGCAAGTCTGGATTGCTTTTGAAGAATTTATTCAGTAATGCAAATATTTCATCATAATTCTTCTCCAACACCTGACCTCCGGCTGCTACATCTACCACAATTTTGGTTTGTGGATGGAGCCCCTCACTGAAAATGTGAACTAACACCTCGTTTGTCTGATTATGATGAGGGCAGTCTCTGATTAGCCCCTTGAACCTTTCCCATGCTGAATATAGAGACTCACCCGTTTTCTATCTAAATGAGACTATCTCACTCCTGATCTTTGCAGTCTTTCCTGAAGGGAAAAACCTTACCAGAAATTTTCTCGCCAAATCGTTCCATGTTATAATGGAATTAGCTGGTTCTGCCTTCAGCCATCGCTTTGCTTCGCCCAATATAGAGAACGGGAAAAGCGTGAGCCTCACATAATCTAGCGTGACCCCATTAGTGATATAAGTATCACTAATCTCCAAGAAGTTGAGAATAAGCTGTTGTGGATCCTCGTGTGGAAGACCTATAAACTGCCCGTTTGCATGAAGTAGTTGGATCATGCTCTGTTTCAGCTCAAAGTACCCAGTGATTCTGGACTTCACAAGGCTGGAGGTGACATTAGCAATACTGGGCATTGCCACCTCCTGAACAGCTATGTGTTGTTCCTCTGCCATGTTCACAGGAAATCGGATGAAGTCCTAAATATTGTCTGTATCTCTTGCTTCTCGCAACCTCTTGTGAAATGTTCTCTCAGGTTCGGGGTCAAAGCCGTCAAGTTTGTCCTGGATTCTGACCCAGGGTTGTGATCAATTCACCACTCATATTGCATTCTAATTAACTCTCCCTTTCATATAATTCACTTATGGTTGCTAATTAATCGATAAACGCTCTCATAGCCTTCTCCCGAAGCACTACTCGCTTATTCTCAATAGATTAACGCCTATATTACTATGAAATTAATCTATTAGAACGCACTAAGATTACGATTTTTAATTAAGCACGGTGACTAGGTATATTCCTATCCTAACCACAAATTCGCTCCCCTGAAGGGTTAAGATCACGCTCTCTTCAATTCTTCTCTAATCTATATACGGATTTCCCAAGCATAACATAGATAGTATATAGAACCAAATTGCTGGCCAGACAATTAGGCAATTAAACGTAGAATTGAAGAAACAACTATATATTGAGTGAACTACAATCAAGGTTAAATTAATTTCGAATAACAATATTCATGGCTAAACCACAACCCCAGAACAATGGGTTTTTAGCCACTCATGCTAGAATCAAACAATTGCATAAGTGTTGCGTAAATTGAAAATACGAGAATAAGATGAAGAAAACTGAGAAATCCTTCGCTTCCTAATGATCCCGTGTGTATCTTCTCTCCCAAAATGGCTTCCTCCCCTCAAAGTTGTATTTTTGGGTCTATTTATATGTTTGGGACAAACCCTAAACGTGTAGGAGACTTCTATTCAAACCGGGAAACACTTAAAACCTTAAAAACTCAGATTTGACCGGATCAGGGACCAGGCTTTATGGCCCAAACGCGGGGACAGGCCTGGCTTTAGGGCTCTAACGCCCCCCCAAACGCCTGGTCATGCTAGGATTTATAGCCCAAACCCCCAGCTATAGCCTGGTATGACCAGGCTTTACAGCTCAAACGCCCGGCTATAGCCCGGGTCACTCCTTTTCAATTCTTGAGCGTATTTTTGACGTTTATGCATTCATTTAGCTCGGCTTCCATCTCCAATTCACCTATACATGAAATAGACTCCATTATGCACATACGACGTGTATTTTTATCATTAATGCACATAAAATATAAGGTATATAATGCTTTAAACCATGAATTCTAGCCACGCATCAATACCTTTGAAACTGCCGACCTTAAAGGAAGTTTGGATAGACTATACCTTAGTTGACTTGCCTGTAATAGAGTTATCGGATTCGTATTGATTTCTTGTTGTTAACCCGTGCATATAGGTGCAACTGTTACATGCTACTTTCCTTCCTTTTTGAGCGGTTCTTAATATGCCTAGATTTCCTTATTATGTTTATTTCTCGTGAACTAGTTTTGCCTGTCTTGTGATCGAGGATCTTGAGTTGATGTATTTATTGTATCTTGAACTGTTGCCATTGTTGTTGTTATACTTGTTGTGGTGATGCACGAGGTTTCTGCCGTGCGGTTATGGATATGGGGATTTGCACGAGGTTTCTGCCGTGTCGTGTTTACTATTGATATTGCACATGCGGCAGCGAGATATGATATTGAGGGTTGCGCATGTAGCGAGACAAGGTGGGAACATGTTTATACACGTGTGGCGAAACAAGGCGGGCATATACTTTATCATTGCACACGTGGAGAGACAAGGTGGGCTATGCCAGGGAATATTTGTGATACTTGTGTTGGCCTGGGGAATTCCATGTTGTTGATATTGTGTACTGGAACACTTACTGTGTGAGTTTATTCGTGTAGAAATTTGTGAGATGACAATTGATGATTAGCTTAAAGTATATATATTTCTATGTATATCGCCTCATATGTTTTAGATGTTAAATATGATGATTTATATTAATTTGAAGTGCTTTTATGTGTAGGAATAATTTGTGATCAATTGGGGGTGAAACGCGCGAAATTAGAGCCAAAACACAAAAACCGGGAAACCGACGATTTTGGGAGCCACAGGCAGGGATGGGCGCCACTTGTGGCGCTGGAGGCAGAAATATTTTTTGGGGCATCACCCTGGTGGGCGCCGGTGACGATATTTTTTCCTATTTTGCCCGGGACACGGTTATTTCGACCCTAAACCTACCCAACACGTATAAAAGCAAGTCTAAGCTTATTTTTTAGGAGAAACACGCCACTTTGGAGGAAAAATACGCACGAAATTGCTAGGGAGCGAAGGATTCTCAGTTTCTTCGTCTTTTTCTAGTATTTACAATTAATTCAACACTTATGCAATTGTTTGATTTTAGCATGAGTGGATAAACACTCATTGTTCTGGGGTTGTGATTTAGCCATGAATTGTTGTTCGGCATTAGTTTAACCTTGATTTTAATTCACTCAATATATGGTTGTTTCTTCAATTATGTGTTTAATTGCTTAATTGTATGGCCAACAGTTAGGTTCTATATACTATCTATGTTATGCTTGGGAAAGTCCTGTATAGATTAGAGAAGAATTGAAGAGAGCGCGATCTTAACCCTTCAGGGGAGGGGATTTGTGGTTAGGATAGAAATATACCTAGTCACCGTGCTTAATTAAATATCGTAATCTTAGTGCGTTCTAATAGATTAATTTCATAGGAATATAGGCGTTAATCTATTGAGAATAGGCGAGTAGTGGTTCGGGAGAAGGCTATTAGAGCAATTATCGATTAATTAGCAACCATGAGTGAATTATATGAAAGAGAGAGTTAATTAGAGCACAATACTAATGGTGAATCTATGACAACCCATTACTTGATATTTGTCTAAACACCCTGGAATATTTGTCTTTATTGAATACACAACAATCAACTCGTTACTTGATAATTAGTTACTTCTTAGAATCGTAGTATAGCATAGTTACATTATTGGATTTTTATTTTGGCTTGATTGAATAACAATTATAGTGATTTAGCAAGTAGTTTACAAAAGTCTCTGTGGGTTCGACACTCGATTTATCATTATATTACCTGTACGACCACGTATACTTGCGTGTGCGTTTGGGACCAAGAAGTTTTTGGCGTCGTTGTCGGGGACTTGAATATAGATTACTTTCTAGTTTTTACTATAATTTTTTATTTCATCTAGTCTAAAGTTACTTGATTGTTACTCTAATCTCAGGAACTTTGATTGAATGCGTAGGGTCAGAAGCCAGGACAAACTCGAAGGCTTTGACCCCGAACCTGAGGGAACATTTCACAGAAGGTTGAGGGAATCAAGGGATACAAACAATATTCAGGAACTCGTTCAGTTTCCTGCGAATATGGCAGAGGAGCAACATATGGCTGTTCAGGAGGTAGCAATGCCTAGTATTTCTAATGTTACCTCCAGTATCGTGAAGCCCAGAATCACTGGGCACTTTGAGCTGAAATAGAGCATGATCCTGCTACTTCATGCAAGTGGGCAGTTTATGGGTCTTCCACACGAGTATCCACAGCAGCACATTCTGAACTTCTTGGAGATTAGTGATACTTATATCACTAACGGGGTCACGCCAGATTTTGTGAGGCTCACGCTTTTCCCATTCTCTCTGTTGGGTGAAGCAAAGCGATGGCTAAAGGCAGAACCAGCTAATTCCATTACATCATGGAATGATTTGGCGAGAAAATTTATGGCAAGGTTCTTTTCTTCAGGAAAGACTGCAGAAGTAAGATAGTCTCCTTTAAACAGAAAGAAGGAGAATCTTTATATTCATCATGGGAAAGGTTCAAGGGGCTACTCAGAGACTGTCCTCATCACAATCAGACAAACGAAGTGTTAGTTCACACTTTCATTGAGGGGCTCCATCCCCAAACAAAAATTGTGGTAGATGCAGCAGCTGGAGGTCAGGTATTGGAGAAGAATTATGATGAAATATTTGCATTATTGAATAAATTCTCCAAAAGCAATCCAGACTGGCAAGGTGAGATGGGAAGGAATGTGGTTCAAAAGTCACCAGGGGTTCTTGAACTAGATGTTGTCTCAGCGTTGTCAGCTCAGATCTCTACATTGACTAACCAAGTCAATCAGATGACCTTGATCATTAACAAGTAACAGTCTCAACCACAGCAACAGGTCCAACCAGTACAACAGGTTCAAGTATTTTGTGAAGTATGTGGAGAAGGTCAACCGAGTGATTTGTGCCCAGCCAATCCAGAGTTTGTCTGCTTTGTGGGTAATGCGAATAGGGGTCAAGAAAATCAATATGGGAACACTTATAATCCCAACTGGAGAAACCACCCAAACTTATCTTGGGGTGGAAATCAAGGCACTCAGAATCAATACAGACCTCAAGCACCTCAAGTTCCTCAACAACAATACAGACCACCTGAGGCTGAACAATCAGCTAGCCTTGAGGAAATTATGAAGAGAATGATGAACGAACAACTTGCTTTCAATCAGAAAATAAAGGCTGATCACCAGGCCCAAGCAACAGCAATGAGAAATTTGGAACGCCAAATGGGACAACTTGCTAGTGCCAAAAATACCAGACCAGTAAGAGCACTTCCTAGTGATACTGAGCCTAATCCCAAGGCTCAAGTCAATGAAATTACCTTGAGAAATGGAAGAATACTAGAAGAAGCTCCAAAGACAAAGAAGAATATAGCTCATCCTGAAGGAGAATTAGTTCCCACGCCAGTTGAGGGGAATGAGAAAGATAGTAAAGGACCCGAGCCAGTAATTGAAACAAGGCCACCACCTCCGTTTTCACAAAGACTGCAGAGGCGAAAAGATGATGCTAAGTACAAGATATTCCTAGATATGTTGAGCCAAGTGAGTGTGAATTTGCCTTTGGTGGAAATTTTGCAAGAAGTGCCTAAGTATGCAAGGTATCTCAAAGATATTGTGGCAAACAAACAAAGACATGCAGAGTTCGAAACAGTTGCACTTACTGAAGAGTGTAGTACCAGAGTTCAGAGTAAACTTCCTCCTAAGTTGAAGGATCCTGGGAGTTTCACAATTCCTTTGTCTCTTGGAAAACAAGAAGTTGGTAGAGCCTTGTGTGATTTAGGGGCTAGTATTAATTTTATTCCATCTTCTTTGTTCAAGAAACTCAGATTAGGGGTTCTTAGACCTACTACAATCACTTTACAGTTAGCAGATAGGTCGTTAGTTATGCCGGAAGGAATTATTGAGGATGTGTTAGTTCTAGTGGGGAAGTTTATTCTTCTCGCTGATTTTATTGTGCTTGATTACAAGGCAGATGAGGAAGTGCCATTATTTTGGGGCGACCATTCTTAGCTACTGGTGGAGAAATTATTGATGTGAGGTCAGGGAAGTTAAAAATGAGAGTTGACGATGAGGAGGTCACTTTTAATGTGTACAAGGCACTTAAACTCCCAAAACATTATGAAGACCTGTGCATGATTACTGTGGTCGACATGATGGGGATAGAGCAGAGTCCTTATGTGAATGGCAGTGATCCAGAGGAGGTGGTGTTGCAAGTTGAGGGTGTAAAGATGATTGAGAAAAGAGCCAGAGATGAAAAAGGAGACTCGTTAAGTGCGCGCAAATAGGCTAGGCTTCATGGAAGAAAGAAAAAGAGAAAGCACCCAGCCTGAGCAGAGTAGCAGAGTCGTGCCACGACTATAAATAAGGCGCTTGTTGGAAGGCAACTCATCCTGTATATCTTTTATTTTTTATTTTTTTTAAGTGTCGAGTTTTGTGTTGTTTTTATTTTACAGAGTAGGGGAAGTCTGAGTACCCAAATTTGAAGCTGAGGAGCATGTTTGAGCGTAAGTGTGGGGTCATCCCGAATCTAAAGATTGAGGATCATGTCCGAGCTAGGCCCGAGAGGGTCTCAGGGAGTATTTCTCACCCTTGTTTTAATGTTTTTCTTTGTGATCATGCATCGAGGACTATGCATAATATAAGTGTGGGGTGGGGAAACTACTTTCTAAAGTGAAGTGTAATTGTATAAAATTATTTTATTTATTTTAGTTAAGAACCGAAAAGAAAAATAAAAAAAATAGAAAAAGCTCAGATTTTTCCCAACGATGGATCTGTTGGACAATTTTCTTGAGGGATAAAGACAGATTAAAAAATAAAACACCAAAAAAAAAATTTACTTTTTTAGGATACTTAGGTAGTATCCCTTGGTTTTTGTTTGGGCAGCGGTTCTTTTCCAAGGGTGTAACTTGAACCGGGCACTTAAATTTTTTTTTTTAAGAGTAGTTATGAAGAAATGGAGTAACTTAGAAATACCCTTTGACATGTTTGGTGTTGTCATATTAGGTTATGACATACATTCTGCGTTCCGTTGTATTTGGTTTGACATGTGATGCCTGAGAAAATTAAATAGCCTATTGTGTGACGCCTTAGCTCAGTTGCTTGACTTGTATGACACATAGTGTAATATTACTTAATTCTCTCAATTATGTGTGCTTGCTTAACTTGAGAGTTAAACAAAACCGTTGTGATTGAGTCATGTGCAATGTGTGAGTGAGGTTTAGTGATTTTCTATGCTATCATGTGTAGTCTAGAACTTGCCCCGTGTGTTAATCGAAACGAAATTGTAGGTTATGCTAGTCGAGGAGATGACGTAGGCATTTTCTTGCTTGATTATGGATGTTCTTGTCACATGAAAATTAAAAATTTCCATTGCTAGCCCCTTTGAGCCTTTTGACCTTTTCTTTTGTACTCACATTATAAGTCGTACCCCTATTTTGTTCATAAATTGAGATTTTTGTACCTTTTCCTCCTAAGTCACTTAGTCGCTAAAAGAAGTAAGGTGAGATATTGGGGAGTAGCTTTTGAGTGGATCCATGGAAGGGCCCGTTGGTGTACTAAAATTGTATTCAAAAGTCACTAGCCATTGAATCTTCATGTATGGAGTGTGTGTAGGAAAGAAAGAGAAAAAAAAGATAGTATAAGTATGTACAAAAAGATACACACCTCCAATTTTTATTAATTTGTGCTAGTAAAAATATAGAAGTGCTTAATTGAAAAAGGACTATGTTGAATATGAGTTGTGGCAAGGGAATTTGTTGAGAAGAATATGTGTTGATTTGTGAAGGTCGTGTATTAAAGTGCTTAGGAGGGTTAGTCACTCTTCCTAAATATATCTTATCTGTCCCTTAGCCTACATTACAACCTTAAAAGTCCTAATTGATCCTAGATTTGGATAACTTAAATTAGTAGAGATCTTAACTAAGGGCAAGCTTATGGTACAACCACGGGATGCATATGAATTCTTTGTGAGAATGAGTGAATTTTTGTTCAATTGGGTGATGTCCTTAAATTATGTTCAAAAGCATATTTGAATGTGTGGACTAGTCTATATTCACTCTTTTGTTGTTGGTGAGGGCACATGATCTCATGAATGATTGCTAATGTTTTAAACTTTCTTGTTGGGTAGGTGCGTGAATTGAGAGAGCTTAGTGGTTACAAGTCGAATCTTGAGGTTTGGTGGTTGCAAATAGGTTGTTGGTATGATTGATTAAATTGTTATACTTGGGCATGTTTAAAGAAGGGGAAGAATGTGAATTTTTGTTTTTTCATACTTGAATGCCGGTATCGATCATAGTCAAGGGGTAAGGTGTGTGATTGAAAAGTAAAATACTCCTTGATAATGAACTTTGTACGTGTTGAAGGGTAGTAGATTGTCCCATCGCTCAAGGACGAGCAAGAGTGTAAGTGTGGGATGTTGATGTTTAGCTTAAAGTGTATATATTTCTATGTATATCGCCTCATATTTTACTTTTGTTTCGTGAGTTTTAGATGTTAAATGTGAAGATTTATATTAATTTGAAGTGTTTTTATGTGTAGGAATGATTCGGGATCAATTGGGGGCGAAACGCGCGAAATTATATCCAAAACGCAAAAACCGGGAAAACGGCGATTTTGAGTCATTACATGTCTGTGTTGTATATTTACATTCCAGATTTGCTTGTGTTCTACTCAATCTTTGGTGTTATTTCATGGTCCACTGATACTTATTGTTTTCCTTCTTTATCGAATTCACTGTATTGTTAGCTATATTGCGTAGCCTTTATGTGTATATCATTTTTCCTTTATTCCTATATTGATACTTGTTCAGTTTATTAGATCAGTGGGTGTCTAGACTAGTCCTTGTCACTACTTCACCGAGGTTAGTCTTGATACCTACTGGGCACCGCTGTGGTGTGCTCATACTACACTTCTGCACATTTTTGTGCAGATCCAGGTTTTGATCGTTAGTAGCTGCGCGGATTCTTGCCGAGGAGACTCAAGGTAAACTTGTCGTCGCGTTCGCAGGCTTCGGGTCCCCTTCCTATTTTGCATTTACACCGTTTTTAGTTACTTCCAAACAGTTGTAATTAGAAGACGTAGTAAACTCTATAAATCTTATGACTTGTACTACCGGATTTTGGGAATATGCTCATTGTATAAAGAATTCTTTATTTCAAAAAAATATTAGATTTTATTTATTATTGTTGTTATTCCATGAATATTAGGCTTGCCTAGTCCTTAAGACTAGGTGTCATCACGATACCCAACGGAGGAAAATTTGGGTCGTGACATGAATAAAGTAGAAAGAAACTGAAGAACAAGAATATATAAGCGGGAGAGAAAGTGTTATATTGCTTTGATATATGTGAACAATGTGTATAATGCGTCCTACAAATGATTAGAACTCCTCTTTATATAGTAGATGAATCCTACTTATGGTATAACTCTAATTACATAAGTAAATCCCATGAACAGCTAAACAACCACTCTTGATTCGATCCATTCCAAGATTTCCGCCATGATTATCTACCAGTCACGGATATCTTGCTTTCCATTATTATGTTATCTTCGGTCTTGATTGATTTCTACCTTGTTTGGTCTCGATTCTTACTGGCTTCGATCTCAACTAGTACCTCGAACTCCGAACTCAATACTTTGTCCTCGTGCCTCGGTCTAATCTCTCACGGGGCCGCACTTCGATACATTTTTCTAGTCTCGATCAAATAGCAAAATCGGGTGGGCCCAATTTTAACTTATACAAATATAAAGCATAACTTAATCAAATAAAACTTAGAATACATGTTTTATTAGATTTTCTAACCAAAAGTTTCAAAATGACATTTATTTTAGACATGAGGTAATATTATATGTGAACCTAATTGTCGTTGTGTTAGATAACTTGTCATTGCAACAAAAGAAGATTGTCAATGCTTTCAAGTAATAGTTGGGATCAATGAAATTATGATTTTTAATGACTTTAGGTGATTTAAAAATAACTTTAAGAGATGAACTCGATCTAACTCTATCATACATATTTTTATGGCTCCAATTTTTAGGCAATTATGTTATTGGGCTTATGCACGGCATGGACTATCCCTTGCTAGTTTAATTATATATGTCTTTGTCATTCCCATTCTACGTTGTCTTCAAACATCATTTTGCTATATTTAAATTGCAGTCTGGTTTGATATTCTTAATATTGACGGAAAAAGTATTCTAGGTTGCGTTTTTCAATTTTCTCGATTATAACATTTCAGCAACCTCAATAGTTGGAGTTGTTTTCGAAAATTAAATAGTAAAAGTTTGTTAAACATCATATCCATACAAAATTTATCTTCATTGTACAATTTCGAATAATTTCAATGTATAGTTATGTGTGCCGTTCTCATTTCACTGTTCCATGTGTGGACTTTTTTAATCTTTTGTTGAATAAATAAATTCTCTATTCAAACTTAATTTGATTGTATTACTGCTTGAAATGTCCAACTTTTCATTTAATATTTATATTTATAAAAATTATGACCTAGAATACTATCCATGTGACTTCCATTATTTAAAACAAAATATATAGGCGTCAATGTTCAAATTGCAACAAAAATTAAATTGTCTATCCATCTTCAAACATATCTTTTTTATTCCTTTCGTTTTAATTTGTGTGGCTATAAAATATCTCATTAAGGATAAAGTGAGAAGCTTAAAATAAAATTACTTTTTAACAAAAAAGTATAATATTTTTTTGGGCACTCAATTATAAAGAAAAATAATATCACGTAAATCGGAACAGAAAGAGTATTATAATCAGAGAGAAAGTAAAGTTACTGCTTTTTGAAAAGTAATCTAGATTTAGAAGAAAAAAAAAATAATCACACTCAGTGTTAGTTCTAACCAAATGAATATATGATATGTGTCTTTGTTATATTTTTATCACTTAATTAATTAGTACACATACTCACTTCAAGTAATTTTTATCACCTAACAAAGTGAACTGTAGTAGTTTGGTATAAACACCATATATATGCATTACTAAAAAACTCGCTAATTTCGTCCAGAAAGATCAACCGATCGAAATCGATCGGAATTTGAGAAAAAGCGACCCATTTCCGATTGCTTTTAATTCGTTGGAAAAATAATGGTCGCTAAGGTGTTGCGACCGAAAACGGTCGGTTAGTCCAATGCGTTGATTGACAACCAAACTACATATACCGACCGAAATCGGGCGGTATTAGTTTTAAAAAAATTATTTTTCAAATATCGACTCGGTCGCTATTTTATAATAATTTTAAAAATCTTCCAGATATATATTTTTTTGTATCACATGTACACTCCCCAACTCGAGATATTATAGCACCACAAAATTATATCTTATTACGATATTACTAATTAGTACTAGTATATATTATCATTATTATTTTATTGAATTCTTATTCTAAATATAGAACATTAAATCTTATTACTAAACACTAACTACAACCCTACCTATATTTGCTTATTTTTTGTTAGTCCACAACTAATGGATTTTATGGCATCAAATCTCAACTTATAAACTGGAAAAGCTCACATCTTTCAGCCGATGTGGGTAATTTCGAATATTCCGACCGAAATCGGTCAGAAAAAAAATTTAATAAAAAATTGTTTTCCCATAGAAAAACCCACTACTTCTCTTCCCATGGAATATTTATTTACTAATATAACCATTTTATTATTTGTTTGTTTCTTTCTTTTTTATGAAAAAAAAAGTGCATTAAATAAGAATTCCATAAATCAATAAAAATTATTTTAAGTGAATAAAATTATGATTACATTTTAATGTAAAAATATATTTAGTTATTTTTTCTAAAGATTCATTTATAACCTTGAAATAACACATTAATTGTTTTATATAAAAAATAGGTTGAATACATATGGAGACACTTAAAGTTGGCACGATCTTTCATTTAGACACATGAACTTAAGGGTGTTCCTATTGAGCACTTATACTACCCGAAACTTATTCCAATTGAACATTTTTTGCTGAGTTGGAACATAAAGTGAGTTTCAACCGACACAAGCGTGAAGACCCCCAAAAAATAGTATTTTTATTTTATTTTTATTTTTTATTTCCTTCTTTTTCTCTCTCAAAAACAAAGCAGATCTGAAAATTGGATTTTTGCATTGATTTTGCACTGATTTCGATTTGAATTGTTGTGTCTGAACTCGATTTACATTATGTTTTATTCGTCTAAATCGATTTGAATTTTGCACTGATTCGATTGGACCAGAGTGTAAATCGGGGTGTAAATCGTGTGTAATGTTACGGGCTGTTATTCTGTTTGAATTTTGCACTGATTTATGTGTCTGAACTCTGTATCGTGGGGAATTGAAAACGAATAAAATTTGAAAAAGGAATAAAATCTGAACCAGTCTACTATTACACTGATTTTGCTTACAAAATTTAAAAGCCAATGGGTCTTTAAAAAGCTTGAAAGGTTTAAAATGGATTACTTGATTTGATGAAAGTTTGGGAAATTAATATTGGGGTTGTGTTCGGATCATAGTGGGGAATCTTTAGCTGAAGTTATAACAAAGTTTGAGGAGTTTCTCTTAAAAATTTGGATTAAAATCGTGCTTGGAACAAGAACACACATGAAAATAGTGAAGAACATCAAGACCACTGATTTATTTTGTTTATTAAATAGATTTTTTTTTCTTTTTTTTTTTTACTCAAAATAATATAAGTCATTTTTTTATTCGTGATTCGCCACGTCAGTAGCGAGTGCATTGCACAAACTTTGTAAGTTTGACTGATTGTCAAAAAAGTGTTCAAGTGGAATAAGTCTCGAGTAGTATAAGTGCTCAATAGGAACACCCTTGAGTTCAGGTGTCTAAATGAAAGATTGTGTCAACTTTAAGTGTCTCTGTATGTATTCAGCCTAAAAAATATATTAAGTTACCGGAATTAAATATATCCTACATTGGTTAAGTAATTGGTATATATATATATATATATTATAGCGACCCGGCCGGTCGTTCGAGAGTTATAGCCCCGTTTCCTTCATTTCTGCTTCTTTATGTATTGTTCAGCCTTATTATGTTGCATCGGGCTGGTTGGTTCGGACCCGGAGTGATTTTGGAGTGGAATGAGACAATTAGTCTCTATTTTAGAAGGTTAAGTTGGAAAAATAAAAGTCAACCGGATGTTGGCTTAGGAGTAAACGATCTGGGCTTGGGATTTTTATGGTTCAGATAGCTCCGTTAGGTAATTTTGGACTTAGGAGCGTATTCGTAATGTAATTTGGAAGTCCATGGTAGAATTAGGCTTGAATTGGCGAAATTGGAAATTTGGTGATTTCCGGTAAGTAGTGAAAAATTAGATATCGGGGTCGGAATTGAATTCCGGAAGTTAGAGTAGGTTCGTAGAGTCATTTGTGGCGTGTGTACAAAATTTGGGATCATTCGGGCATGATTTGATTGGTTTCGGCGTCGTTTGCGGAATTGAGAAGTTTATAAGTTCTTAGGCTTGAACTCTGAGGGTAATTTGGTGTTTTGTTGTTGTTTTGGGTGATTCCTAGGTTTGACTAAGTTTGAATGATGTTACAGGATATGTTGGCATGTTTGGTTGAGGTCTCGAGGGCCTCGAGGGTGTTTCGGATAGTTAGCGAATGGGTTTGGTTGTTGAAAAAGCTATTGATGTTGCTGGTGTTGGGTTTCTGGTGTAGGGAGTGCGGACCTCAAAAAATTGGTGCTGACCGCGGAGGCATTATGCGGCCACGATGGAAATTTTGTAGGCCGCACAAGAGAGAAGGCGGTCACGGTGGATTTGTGTGAACCGCGGAAGGTATGGTTCAGGGTCCGCGGCCGCGGCAAGAATTACACATACCACAGTGCGGAGTGCGCGGCCGCGATGGAATTATGCGGACCGCGGTGACGGTTCACAGGTTGCAGTATAAATACGGAAATTAGGGCTTTATTTCACATTGTGGACCTAGGGAGCTCGGTTTGTGGCGATTTTTCAAAGATTTTTCAAGAAATTCATCGGGGTAAGTGATTCTAACTCAGATTTGGTTAATATACATGAATATATCACTGATTTCATCATTTGATTAGTGCTTTGATATGGAAATTTGGAAAACAAATTGTAGAAACTTCATAAAATGAATTTTTGGAATTTGAATGTCAATTCGAAGTCGGCTTTTGACAAATTTGATATGGTTTGACTCGTGAGAGAATGAATTTTTCAGATTTGTAAATTTTATCGAGTTTCGAGACGTGGGCCCAGGGGCCGGGTTTGAACCGAATTCGGGAATTTTGGTCCAATTTGATAATTTTCATGTGAAATTCATTCCTTTAGCGTATATTGATAATAATATACTGATTTTGGATAGATTCGGAGCGTTTGGAGACCGAGTCAGGCGGCAAGGGCGTCGCAGAGCAAGATTTTGGCTTGATCGAAGTAAGTAACGCTTTCAAGCTTGGTTCTGAGGGTTCAAAACCCCCGAGCTATGTGTTATGTGATTAGTATTGAAGTGACGCACATGCCAAGTGACGGGCGTGCACCGTGAGAATTGTGGCCTGGTTAATTCCATGGCACCGCTTAGTGACTCTTTCTTGCTGATATTCGTGTTTCTATCATGTGTCACGACCCAAAAATCACAAGTCATGATGGTACCTAACTTGACCTGCTAGGTAAGTGTAACGACCCGGTCCGTCGTTACGTAAAAACCTATATTATAATTACTATTCTTGACTTGTCATAGGTTGGTTATTCTATTATTGATGTGTTATAGTCGATAGGCTTGAAATCGGAATGGTTAAATGAGAATTCAGTAACTTAGTCTTTCAAAGATAGCCTTATAATGAGAAAAGTCAACAGAGAGTTGACTTATTAGTAAACGACCTCGGAATGAGGATTTTATGGCTCGAATAGATTTGTTAGGTGATTTGGGACATAGGAGTGTGTCCGGAATAATTTTATGAGGTCCGGTGTAGAATTAGTCTTGAATTGGCGAAAGTTAGTTTTGATGATTTCTAGTCGGCAGTGGAAAATAGTCTATCGAGGTTGGAATAGAATTCTGGAAGTTGGAGCAGGTTCATAATGTCATTTTGGATATGTCTGCAAAATTTCAGGTCAATCGGAGTTGTTTTGGATAGTTTCGACATTGTTAGAGGATTTTAGAAATTTCAAAGTTCTTAGGCTTGAATCCGATGTAAATTTGGTGTTTTGATGTTAGTTTTGGTGTTTTGAGAGTGTAACTAAGTTTGAATAATGTTATGGGATATGTTGGTAACTTTGGTTGGGGTCCCGAGGGGCTCGGGATTGATTTCGGGTGATTAACGGGCATTATTCGACTGAAAAACACTGTTGTTTCTGGTGTTTTAACAGCTGAAGGTTGTTCACTACGATCGTGTAGGTAGGCATGCGATCGCGTAGGTTTAAAGTGGACCAGGGTGAATTTTCTCAGTGCGATCGCAGAAAAGGGTCGCGATCGCGTAGCTTTGGGGGTCAGTTCAGTGCGATCGCGTAGGGTTCATCGCGATCGCGTAGAGGAAAACCAGGCGCGTGGGGGGTGAAGTCAATTGGTCTTCGTGATCGCGTGCATTGGGTTGCAATCACGTGAGGTTGGAATGCTGCAAACCGTGATCGCGTGGCTAAGTTTGAGATCGCGGAGAGGAAATCACTGGGCATATTTAAATGAACCCTTCCGCGACTTAAACCTTATTTTACACTATTGTTGGGCGGAAGAGAGCTTTTTGAACGAATTTTGAAGGAGAAAATCAGTGGGTTGCTTAGAGGGAAGTAATTTGATTATTAAAACTCGTTTATGGGTGATTATAGACCATAATCTCAGCGTTTAATTCATGAAAAAGACTAGAAAAATGGGATTTTGGGGCTTGAGAATAAGAGACCTTTAGGGGTCGATTTGAGGGGTCAAACGGATTCCGATTTTGGTGTTCTTTATATTTATGGAATCGTGGGAAGACGAAGAACACTTTTCTGTAAAAATTTCTGAGTTTCGGGACGTGGGCTTGGGGGTCGGGTTTTGACTAAATTCAGGTTTTTGAGCTAAATTGATATTTTNAAGTGACGGGCGTGAGGGTGTGCACCGGGTATTTGTTCCCATGGCCCCCCTTAGTGATTATTCCATGATGATATTTGTGCATCTATTAATGTGGTAATTGTGAACATGTTAGGAATCATGTTAGGTGTAAATGCTAGGCTTCACGTCGGAAAAGCTGAGACCCGAGTGGTCGTATATTGTTGTCTCATGTTGTGATTATTTGATGTCATACACAGTCCTGTTATAGCATATCATTTCATATCTCAATCTCAGTATTGTTAATTACATGCATATTTATCATTGTTTCGGGATGATAGAGGCATTTGTGATCCATGTGGGTGAGACTGAAGAGTAATGACTGAGTGAAGCCGAGAGCCTGTTATTGAGACAGTTATGAGAATGGACTGCACACTGCAGTGATATTTAAATCATGCGTTTGTTGGCTTGATATGGCGCTTGGGCCACTAGGGCCCCTCCGGAGTCTTTACACCCCCAGTGAGCGCAGATATGGAGGGATGGATCTTCCCTGGGCATGGATCTTGTCCGAAGTGATGAGGGATGGATCTTCCCTGGGCATGGATCTTGTCCGAAGTGATGAGGGATGCATCTTCCCTGGGCATGGATCTTGTCCGAAGCTGATGTTATGAGAGAGATGGATCTTCCCTGGTTATGGAAATTGCCCGAGTGTTATATTCCGGAAATGGATCTTCTCCGTGGGGGCTTGATTGGCCTTTTTCCTCAGTACATAGTGACTACAGTCACCGGTGTTTATGCATATTCCGGGATGGAACTTCCCTGAGCCTGAGAGCCAAATATAATACTGAGTGGACTTCTGTGGGAGAGTTGTGAGCACTATGTACATATCCACTCTGGTTTCATACATATATTTTATGATGGCATGTAGAGTATACTGGCATACTTGGCATATTTAC
>ML418794.1:22363-36573 GCA_005239525.1 Nicotiana knightiana | reverse complement strand
CTGGGGATTGTTCCCTTGAACCACGTGGGGTTCCCGAAGGCGATGGAACTGGGGTTCCATTCCTTTGCTGGTTGTTGTCACTGAAGTTCGACATAGTTCAGAGTATATCACTCGAAAAGCAAACAAAGATTATCATATTCCCGGTAACAGAACCAATTCGTTTAACCAAAGAATTAGATCCTTTGACTAAAGCTATTTCTAGGATGAACACGGGTTACTGACAATCAAATAAATCGAGAGAAAATGAATAATAGACAATATTGCAGCAATATAGAAAAGCAAAGTAGATTGTATTCGAGAATCAGATTCCTTTACAAGCTGTATTCCCCTCCCTTATATAGGAGATTCCTTGATATAACGTACAACTCTTGCTATGGTTGCCCATTAATGACTAATTATGACATTAATGAGGCGTTACAAAGGATAACGGTAATTGGGGTATGGTTACATAACGTACGAATAATCAATTGTGGGTTCTTGAATCTACCCGTAGCTTTGTCCAGATTCATTCTGACCGTGTCTCTTCCCTGTTTTGATCGGTTGAGGTTTCCGTGGCTGATAAGCTCGAGGGTTTATTGAATTGTGCCTCTTTGTTCCGTACCTCTTCGAATAATCATATCTAGCTGTCGCGTTCTCCTGTGTCCACATAACTGGCTGAGTTGTAAAAAGTTGGCTTACGTGTGGAACTCTTTTTTACCAATACAATAAGCAACCTCCCCAACTCGTCTCAACACCTCGAAGGGACCTATAAACCTCGGGCTCAACTTGCCCTTCTTCCCAAAACTCATAATACCCTTCATAGGCGAGACTTTCAACATGACCCTATCTCCTTCCATAAATGATATATCACGCGCCCTTGATCCGCGTAACTCTTCTGTCTGGACTGTCCTGTGCGGAGCCTCTCCTGAATCAACTTTACTTTCTCCAAAGCATCCCTCGCCAGGTCGGTGCCATATAACTTAGCCTCGCCAGGCTCAAACCACCCGATAGGAGAACGACATCGTCAACCTTACAAAGCCTCAAATGGGGACATCTCAATGCTGGCCTGGTAACTATTACTGTAAGAAAACTCGGCTAAAGAAAAAAATTGGTCCCACTGACCTCCAAGGTCAATCACACATGCCCTGAGCATTTCCTCGAATATCTGAACTGTACGCTCCGACTGACCATCAGTCTGAGGATGAAATGCTGTGCTGAGATCTATCTGGGTACCCATCTCACTATGTAATGCTCTCCAGAAGTGCGAGGTGAACTGAGGACCTCGATCTGATATAATGGACACCGGCACACCATGCAACCGGACTATCTCCCGAATGTAGATCTGGGCCGACCTCTCAGAAGTATAAGTAGTAGCTACTGGAATGAAATGTGCCGATTTGGTCAATCTATCCACAATGACCCAAATCGCGTCAACCTTCCGCAAAGTCCGAGGAAACCCAACCACGAAGTCCATAGTGATGCTCATTTCCACTCAAGAATGGGCATCTGCTGAAGTAGGACTCCTGGCTCTGGTGCTCATACTTCACCTGTTGGATATTAAGACACCTAGTCACATACTCCACAATGTCCTTCTTCATTCGCCTCCACCAGAAATGCTGCTTCAAATCACGATACATCTTTGTAGCACCAGGATGAACAGAATACCGAGAACTGTGTGCCTCCTCTAGAATCCTCTCCCTCAGGTCATCAACCTTAAGAACACATAAGCGGCCCTAAAGTCTCGGAACACCATCCTCGCCAATAATAATCTCCTTGGCCCTGCCCTGAACCACTGTCTCTCGTAGCTCATCCAAACACGGATCATCATACTGCCGAGCCCTAATCTCCCCCAATAACGAAGACTGAGCAACCACAAGTGCAAGAACTCGACAAGGCTCTGAAAGGTCTAATCTCACCAGGAGATTAGCCAGGGATTGAATGTCCAAGGCTAGAGGTCTCTCCTGTGCTGCGATATAAGTCAAGCTATCCATACTCTCCGCCTTACTGCTCAAAGAATCTGCTACTACATTTTCCTTGCCCGGGTGATAAAGAATGGTGATATCATAATCCTTCAACAACTCAAGCCATCTGATATGCCTCAAATTAAGATCCTTATGCTTGAACAAGTGTTGCAAGATATGGTCTGTATAAACCTCACATGACACTCCATATAAGTAGTGCCTCCAAATCTTAAGAGCATGAAAAATCGCCGCCAACTCCAAATTGTGCACAGGGTAATTCTTCTCATGAACCTTTAGCTGGCACGAAGCATAAGAAATAACTCTCCCCTCCTGCATCAATAAACACCCCAAGACAACGCACGAAGCGTCGCAATATACTGTATACATCCCAGAACCGGAAGGCAATACTAGAACAGGTGCTGAGGTCAATGTTGTCTTGAGCTTCTGAAAGCTCTCCTCACACTCGTCGGACTAGCGAAACGGGGCATTCTTCTGAGTCAATCTAGTCAATGGAGCTGCAATAGAAGAGAACCTTTCCACAAATCGGCGATAATAGCATGCTAGGCCCAAGAAGCTCCTGATCTCTGTAGCTGAAGTAGGACGCGACCAACTCTGAACCGCCTCAATATTCTGAGGATCAACCTTGATACCCTCTTCAGATACCACATGCCCCAAGAATGAAACGGAATCCATCACACTTGGAGAACTTAGCATATAACTTTTGTTCTCGTAAACTCTGGAGCACAACTCTCAAATGCTGCTCGTGCTCCCCCAGACTACGTGAGTAAATCAAAATGTCATCAATGAAGACAATGACAAAGGAATCAATATGCGACTTGAACACCCTATTCATCAACTCCATGAATGTTGCTGGAGCATTAGTCAAACCAAAGGACATCACCAGGAACTCATAATGGCCATATCTCGTATGAAAAGCAGTCTTCGGAACATCTGAATCCCGAATCCTCAACTGATTATACCCCGATCTCAAATCAATCTTAGAAAACACACGAGCACCATGCAACAGGTCAAACAAATCATCGATGCGCGGAAAAGGATACTTGTTCTTAATGGTAATTTTGTTCAACTGGTGGTAATCAAGACACATCCGCATAGACCCATCCTTATTCTTTACAACTAGAACTGGAGCATCCCCATGATGATACACTCGGCCTGATGAACCCCTTAGCTAACAACTTCTCAAGCTGCTCTTTCAACTCCTTAAACTCTTTCGGAGCCATACGGTACAGAGGAATAGATAAGGCTGGGTGCCTGAAGCTAAGTCAATGCAGAAATCAATATCACGATCCGGAGGCATGTCCGGAAGATCAAAAGGAAATACATCAGCAAACTCTCAAATCACTGGCACTGAATCAATCGTCGGAGACTCGGCGGTGGTGTCCCGCACATAAGCAAAATAGGCCAAACAACCCTTCTCGACCATATATCGATCCTTCAAGAATGAAATAACCCCGCTGGAGGTACTAACTGAGGAACCTCTCCACTCCAGCCTAGGCGACTCAGGCATAGCTAGAGTAACTATCTTGGCATGGAAATTTAGCACGACATGATAAAGAGATAGCCAATCCATGCCCAAAATAATCTCGAAAAGATCCGCTCGAGTCTCGAATCCACAGGACCGACAAATCCGGTCTACAACCACAGAATCACCCACGGGAGTAGACACATAAATTGGAGAAGCCAAGGACTCACGAGGGACATCTAGAAAATGAGAAAATAAGACCGAAACATAGGAATAAGTGGACCCTGGATCAAATAACACATATGCCTCTCTACCACATACTGTAATAATACCTGTGATCACGACGTCTGAGGCCACTGAATCTGATCTGGCGAGGATAGCATAGAATCTAGCTGGAGCACCGGAAGACTGAGCCCCGCCAGAATGAACAGGAGCTGGCTGACCTTCACTGGCATGAATAGGGGCTGGCAGAGCTCCCCCTGCCTGGCCTCCACCTCTGGGACGACCTCTACCAGTCTGCCCTCCACCTTTGGGTGGACGAACCGCCGGTGCTGGAAATGTAGCCTGATAGCTCTGTTGAACGGCCTTGCCCCGAAGCCTGGGGTAAGTCCTCCTTATATGGCCCAGGTCCGCACACTCATAACATATGGCTGGTGGCATGGCCTGCTGCTCTGAAGAAGGACCCTCGACAGCTAGGGGATGGGGGGAACTCTCCGGCATGGCACTGAAGTAAGGAATAGAAGACCCTTGATGACCGGAATACCCGCCTGAGGAACCCTGAATAGCTGGTGGGCGGTAGGAACTCTCTGGCATAGCGCTGAAATAGGGCCTCACTAGAGCACCACGGGGAGGTGGTGGAGGAGATGAATATGGAGTCCTGCTAGACTGACCTCTACCCCTGGCTGGGGCACCTCTGAAATCTCCTGAAAATCTAGCCATCTTATCCTGTTGGCCCTGCTCTCTGCCTCTCGAACGATAACCCCTAATCCAGCGAGCTATCTCGACCACAAGCTGATAGGGAGTCCCCATCTCCATATCTCGGGCCATGTTGGCCCTAATACCTGAGTGCGGCCCTACTACAAATATCCGCACTCTCTCAGCATCAGTAGGCAATATCATAAGGGCATGACGGGACAACTCAGAAAACCTGGACTCGTAATCTGTCACTGACATATGCCCTTGCTCCAGCTGCTCAAACTGATATCGCAGCTCTTCCCTCTCGGAGAGTGGAATATACCTGTCCAGGAACAACTGAGTGAACTGCTCCCAAGTGATGGTAGGGGAACCTGCTGGTCTACCCAGGATATAGGACTGCCACCATCTGCGGGCCCTGCCCTCAAGCTGGAAAGTAGTGAAGTCCACTCCATGGGACTCCAGTATCCTCATGTTGTGCAGTCTGTCCCTGCACCTATCAATAAAGTCCTGGGCATCCTCGCCCATTTCACCCCTGAAGATAGGAGGGTGCAATCGGGTCCATCTATCCAGTAACTTCTGTGGATCGTCGTTCGCAGCTGGTCTGAGCTCAGGTGTTGCTGCTACTGGTTGGGCTTCACCCACGGGCACTGTACCCAGGGTATGATGAAGTGCTGCTGTCTGGATTGCAGCATGGGCAGTAGGGTTCTAGGCTCCCCCACGTACCTGAGGTGTGGCAGGATCCGCTAGAAATAAACCAGCCTGGGACATAGTGTCCATGAATCGCATCATACGGCCCATGATCTCCTGGAATCTTGGCGCCGTCATAAAGTCTACTGGAGCAGGACCTGCTGGGGGCACCTCGCCCTACTCCTCTATAGTGGGTTCCTCTAGTGGTACGACTGGAATAGCCCGGGGACGCCCTCGTCCCCTACCTCGGGTGGTGCCCTTCCCCGGCCTCTACCACGACCGTGAACAATGGGGGTAGCGGCCCCTCTCGGATCTGGAACATTGGATGTACGCGTCCTCACCATCTGTGAGAGAATAGAAGAACGAAATTTAGTAAACCATTGACTGCACGATAGAATAATAAGGAAAGGTTTTCCTAACACCCTATAGCCTCCCAAAGATAAGTACAGACGTCTCCATACCGATCCGCAAGACTCTACTAGGTTGCCCGTGACTTGTGAGACCTACGTGAACCTAGTGCTCTGATACCATGTTGTCACGACCCAAAATCCTAACTGAGGTCGTGATGGCGCCCAACAGCGGGGTCAGGCAAGCCGACTCTTAATTTACTAAAGGTTCCTTCTTATTAGCTTAACACTTTAAAATATACTCAGTTTTTGAAAGTTAAAGTATAATTTGAGAAGGATAATTAGCCGATTTTAATCAAAACAGTCATGATGAGGAATGAGCCAAAATGTATATATATACAAACCCGAAAACCAAAATAACAACTACGTGGGTGCCAGGAACTAGTGTCACAAGTCCTACAGGCATACTAACAGAATATACAAAACATGATATGCAATCCCACTGTCTAAAAGGAATAGACGGGAAATGAGCAAAATAAAACTCCAAGGTGCCGCCGAGGATCGTCAGGAGAAGCAGCTCACCGTGGAGTCGGGTCCAATTGAGATCAAAATCAAGATCCGGTCTGATAACCAGATGCACCAGCCTCAGAACCTGTACAATTAAGTATAGAAGTGCAGCATGAGTACATAAAAAGATATGTACCCAGCGAGTATCCTGCCTAACCTCGAAGAGGTAGTGACGAGAGGTAGACGTGATACTTACTAGGGTCAACATTCCTAAATAACATGATTTAATAGGAACTAGGCAGGCATAACAGTCGTAGAAATCACAAGGATATATATCATCAAGTATAGTTGTATTTACCTTTGCATGTAAAATTTCACTAACACATAATGTACTAAATTCCCTTATTAACGTGAACCAGTTTGTATAATTACAACAAATTCCCAGTGAATCATACAACACATAATAAGTCGGACACGTACGGCCGAAACGTCGCGAAAAAAATAAATGTTCATTGCCGAGGGTCCAACGGCTCGAACCATAGATGCATCTATTACCCGGCTCGTAATTCGAACATGCGACGCGGTCGACATAATAGTAGGGATATTACGCTCACGAATCATACATGTGACGCGGTGCCGCATACATACATAAAATCATCAATTTTTAGGGAATTATCGGAGATTATTCTTTAAGGCAAGAACCTAAGAAATATATCATGGACCACAACTTCCTAATATTCTCATGCCAAATCAAGGATAATAAGAAATTTAAAATACATTTAGGAATACATGTAAGGCACATATAAGCATGCTCGTGAGTCCTAGAACTACCTAACATAACATAGTAGTAGCTAAGCACGAACTCTCGTCACTTTGTGCGTGTGTAGCCCCCGTAAATAAGGACATGCAATTATTTATAATCACCTATAGGGACAATTTCCCCTTACAAGGTTATAAAGGAGACTCACCTCATGCCAAACCTACTCTCCGGACCAAAAACGTGCCTGAAACTCCGAACTCTACACCCGAGGACTCGAAACTAGACAAATGTTATACAAATTCATTAATTTATGCTCAAAACATGGAAATTCTCCTACTTATTTAGTATGTTTCCCATTCTTGAAAAAATTCTAAATTCCAACCCCGGGCCCACATGCTCGGATTCCACAAATTCTCGAAGGAAACACTCATCCATAGCCTAAGGATCATTAATATACGATTTCTACCTGATTTCATAGCTAATTCACGGATAAATTCTCAAATTATAGAAATCCCTAGGTTACTACCCCATTCCTGAATTTCCACTAATTTAGGTAGTTAATTAAGCTAGTATTTCATGCATGAAGCTAATATTAGAGTGGAATTTACTTACCTTCAATAACCAGGTCGTTTGCCCCTCTAAAATGGTGGAAATCGCCCCAAGGAAGAAGAAGAAGATAAAGGAAATGAGTTAATTCCCGTATATAAAAACACACTGTCTGAACAGCATTTCCGCACCTACGGCTCGAGGACCGCACATGCGGTCTCGTACCTACGAGAAAGGGCTCGCACCTACGGAAATGGACTAGGAGGCTTGGGCCCGCACTTACGGAGTGGAGACCGCACCTGCGGCTCCGCTCCTGCAGAGTTTGATCCGCACCTGCGAGAATTGGCTTGACCACTGGGCGTCACACCTGTGACTGGGCAACCGCACCTGCGGTCACACCAGAACAGGTGCACCAGCAGCTATTGCAGCTGGTTTTTAGCCTCGTGTGGTGTCCGGGAGGCACCTGGGCCCACCCGAGACCCTGTCCAAATATACCAATGGTCCCAAATCATAATACAGACTCGCTCGAGCCTACAGAACACCCCAAAACAACGCTAAAACTCAAAATCACACCTCAAAACCCCTAGAACCATACTTAGGAACTTTAAGTTTTCTAGACTTTGCTAACAACGCGCCGAAACGACCTATACTATTCGGAATGAACCCAAATTTTGCAGGCAAGTCATAAATGACATAACAGAACTATTCCCGTTCTCAAACTTCTGTTCAGACTTCAATATCGCGAAAACACGTCCCAAACCATAATAGGAATTTAAGGAACTCCTAATTCAATATTGGGCGCCAAAACGCTCCCGGGTCATCACAAACCCATTCCGAACATACGCCTAGGTCTAGAATTATCATACGAAGCTACCGGAATCGTCGAAACTCGATTCCGAGGTCGTTTACTAAAAATGTTGACCGAAGTCAAACTTGGCCTTAAAGGCCAGCCTTAAAGAACCAAATGTTCCTATAGCACTCGAAACACCTCCGAATCCGGACCACCAGTCCCCGCAAGTCATAAATAATAATAAGCCACTATGGAAGTTTCATTTAGGGGAACGGGGTCCGATAACGCAAAATGACTGGTCGGGTCATTACATGCATGTTGTTGTTCCTACTGCTGGTTTAGTAGGTGAAGAGAATCTTCCCTTCTATGAGAAGTGGAATTTTGCACGTGAGTACATTTTCGCTCACATTCCTTGCTTTTTGATTTTGATATTTTATCAATACCGTAGTTGTTTCTTCTTTTTGCAGCAATCATGGGAACCGTCGAGAATGTCTCCGATTTCAGAGATTGGGTAGAAAAGCTTTTGTTAATTGCTCCATTGGAAGAACATTTGTGGAAATACCTATCTGAGAGGTTTGGTTAGAGATTTAAGACTCATGGTAAGTGAAGTTTTTATTTGTACTTGTTTATTCCTTTGAGCATTATTTAACCCTTTCCTTTTGACAGGGTTTCCTGCTCGTGGAATTTCTGCATCCGCGTCTGTTCCCAAGTTATCCCTGGCTCAGGCCCAGGATATCATTTTAGGCTCTTCTTCTTCAAAGAGAAAAGCATGTGGGTCAAGGACCTCAGGATAAGAGGAGGAAAATGAAGGCACTTTGGTTCATAGGTCACGCAGAAGGAAGGTGGTCTTAGACAACGAGTCTACACCTGTCATCGTGCCTTCTGCACCTGAAGTTGGACTTTCTGCCTCCGATGATGCTACTCCCTCTCCCGTGCGTGAATATGTTGGCCAATTGTTCCGTGAAGGATTTGGTTCTGTTGCTGATGAAGCTCTCTTGGTTGTTTTCTCTCTAACTCTTAGAGAAGTCCCTTCAACGGTTCCAGTTATTTCTCCTGCTCCTGTGGCTATTCCTGCTCCTGTCGTTGCTCCCTCTCCCATGGCTTTTTCGGCCCCTCAGACTTCCTCGCCCGTAGCTCTTGCATCTCTACCTGCTTTCGTGCCTTCTGTTACAAAAGTAGGGTCATCCAGCGGAAAGATGAGGCAGGTGATGATAGAAGTTCCAGCGGAGGGTAGTCTCTTCAAAAACTCTAGCCATCCTAATGTGTGGTTGAAACCGTTGATAGGCCCGACAGAGAGAGCTAAGTTGGACAGCCACAGTTCCCTTACATGGACTAATGAAATCATGCATACTTCTTTAAAGGTAAAATGCATTTTCTTGTGTTCATTCTTGTACATGTATTTACCATATCTAATTGGCTTTATTTTGCAGATCAATCTTATTGGCACGGAGCTTATGAAAAGGATTTCTCATACGGAGCAGGAAGTGAAAAAATGGTGTGCGGAAGCAGATAACTGGAAGGAGCAGTATGAAAGCTTAAGGCTCGACATGGAGGCTGTAGAAGAAGAAAAATGTACCTTGGAGCAGCAAGTGAGAGTCATGATGGCAGAGTTGGCCGTGGAGAAGGAATCCTCTGATCAGGCAGACAAGGATAAGAGCGTCCTAGAGTCCTCATTCACGGAGCAGCTGTCTTGTGCCTCAGAAGAGGTCAGGAGTTTGAAGGCCTTACTAGACCAAAAAGAGGAGTATTCGGGCGAATTAGTGCAATCCCTTACTTAGACCCAGGAAGACCTCCGTAACTCTTTGGAGAAAGTTCAATTCCTGGAAAGGTCTTTCGCTCCTTTAAGGGCCTCTAATGATGTTACCGTGACTGAGAGGGATGAACTAAGAGCTGAAGTTATGCTATGGGAGAAAGATTACGAAGCTCTTGAAGATAAGGCAGTTGTTGATGTTAGTTGGGCGTATATGAACTCTCGCCTCGACACATTGACTGAAATGATCCGAGAAGGTTTCGACCTTGATGCTAAAATTGCAAAAATCAAGGAGTCTATTGATAAGGCTCAACAAGGTCAGAATCTCTCTTCACCTGAAGGTGAGGCTCTTTCTACTCAAGTCTCTTTGCCCCAAGCCGCTCCTGCTCCTTCTGCCAGTGAAGTCAACCCCCCTCCTGAAGAAATTTAAGAAGTCCCCCCTTTTTTATCTTTGTCTCAATTGGTGGTTACCCCCAGTCCCATTGGGGGTAAATTTGGATCTCTTTAAAGTCCCCAAATGACAACTTAGGGGCACCTCAACGTATAAAAATTCTATACGGCTAAGTATAAGTTAATACTTAGTTTTTACTTAGCCGTTTTAATATATTAATGCAAGTATGACTTTTGTTTTCCGTTGAGTTTCTGTTTCACTCTTTAAGTCTTTTGCATGCTTTATTTTTCGAGGTTTTAGTTTTACCTCTGAGTTTTGCATATAGAATGCTTTAGATTACTCGTACCTTTTCGTAATAGGCACGGTGTCATATTAAATGTGTGCCTTTTTGTAGTAGGCATAATTTATGGAAGAGGGCCCTTTTTTTATCGACACTTAATGAAGAAGACGTCTCAACTTCATAAAGGTGTAATAATGCAATAGAGTGATAGGAATTTTTCACATATTTAAGAATGTTTCTGAGGAAAGTTTTTTTTTTGAACTTTCACAACTTTTTACATGTGTTTGATTATCATCTAAAACTCATGTTGCAACTGTTTTCTTTTAACATATTTGATATACACTTGTTTTTCGTATGTAATAGTTTTTTTGAGTTAATAAAAGAGAGAAACTATTTACAAGTTGGGGTTTTCACCCGTAGCTATTTTTGTCGACAACAATTTTCAATAAGCACGAGGAAAATGCTTTTGCATCTGTAACTGTTTTATTTGATAACTTTTTTTTGAACAAGTACAAGGATTTTGATCTTTCATTGGTAATTGTTTTATTTGATAACAGTTTTCTCTATGAGTACAAAAATGTCGTGACTGTTTTTAGTTACAATAGTTTTGAATGAGTACAATGATGATGATCATTTATCCATAATTGTTTTTGGTTACAACAGTCTTTCTTTTGAATAAGTACAAAGATGCGCATTTCTTCCTCGTGGCTAACATTGCTAACATTTTGCCTTTTAACCTGAACATGTTCGAAGGTTTTTTGGATTAGAGGCTTTGTGTTTGAGTCTTTGGCTCTTTCGATTTTGCTCGTATCACTTGACTTGTTGGGTAGATGGATCTTCAGGCTCGAGCTTTGACTTTTTGATAGTCTTTTTTGCTTCGTCTTTGCCTTCCATACTGTATAGTCCCCCAAGTGTTTGAGCTTTGAAGAATGAAATCTCGAGCACTTGACTATTCCTTCCTTGTGGTCCTTTTCCTGAAAAGGAAAAACATACGGGACTCGAAGGTATATAATTTTTAGATGATGACTGCTTAACCCTTTAAAACGTCCATCGGAAAGTGTAACCCTAGACCGGGAATTTAGTTATTTCCTCGCGTCTTTGCAGGTCTAATATCATATCTGGTGATGGGTTAGCTTTATGCCTATCATCTAAAATTGTTAGTAAAATTTCAAATGTTCAAAATAAAATCGAATGTGAGATACCTGACCGGGGGTACTTCTTTTCCTCAAAAGTAGTACTTCTTCAAGTTAATGGCATTCCAACTGTTGGTAGGATTCTGCCGTACATAGCTTCCAACGCGTAGGCACCCTTCCAAGCTATGCCTCGGATTTTGTAGGGTCCTTCCCAGTTTGGATTTAGCTTTCCTGCACCTGCTTCTTTCGTTGATTGAAAGACTTTTTTGAGGACGAAGTCCCCAATCTTGAAGTACCTGAGATGAGCTTTACGGTTGTAATAACTCTCAATGATTTGTTTTTTAGCTGCCATCCGTATCAGTGATGCTTCTCATGGTGGTTCGAGCAGGTCCAGATTGGTCCTCAATTCGTCGTCGTTTGCTTCCTCCATGGATGTTGTGAGCCTTATGCTTGGTTCCCCAATCTCCACATGTATTAAGGCTTCTGAGCCATAGACAAGTGCGAATGGAGTTTCTCCCATGGCTATTTTTGAAGTTGTCCTGTATGCCCATAGTACCGCTGGTAACTCATCAGGCCAGTTTTCTTTGACTTTATCCATCCGCTTCTTTAGATTGTTGATGATGACCTTATTCGTTGACTCAGCTCAACCATTAACCACCGGGTGGTATGGCGTTAAACTGATCCGTTTGATTCGCCATCTTTCGAAGAATTCTGTGATTTGCGAGCCTATGAATTGTGGACCATTATAGCACATGATCTCCTTTGGTATCCCAAAGCGGCATATTATGTTTCGCCATAAAAAGCTTTAACTTCCTTTTCTCGCACTTGTTTGAACGCTTCTGCCTCTACCCATTTTGTAAAATAGTCGATTAGCATGAGCAAAAACCGTACATGTCCTTTAGCTGTGGGAAGAGGTCCTACTATGTCCATACCCCATTTCATGAAAGGCTATGAGGATATTATTGGATGTAATAATTCCGCTGGTCGATGCATGTTATTGGCAAACTTTTGGCACCTGTCGCATTTGGATACGAAGTTCTCGGCCTCTTCCTCCATCTTAGGCCAATAGTATCCAGCTCTAATTAGGGTTTTCACTAAGGATCTCGCCCCTGAGTGATTTCTACAGTATCTTTCGGGGACTTCTTTCATCACAAACTCCATTTGGTTAGGCCTGAGGCATTTTTCTAAGGGGCCTCCGAACATCTTGCGATATAATGAGTTGCGAATGAGGAAGTACCGTGCAGTTTTGCGGCGAAGTGCTTGAGTTGTTTTATTGTCTTCAGGTACGGTGCCATTCTGCAAAAAAATCAGGATTTCGTTTCTCCAATCCCAGGTTAAATTATTGAAATTTACCTCATTTCTATCCTGGTCGATAGTTGAATGGAATAGATGAACGACGATTGCATTGTCATTGTTTGTTACTTCCGTGACTGCTGCGAGGTTAGCTAATGCATCTGCTTCAGCATTTTCCTCTCTAGGTATCCGTACTACCTTTCATGTTTTGAATTGTCTCACGAGCTCTCATACCTTTTCCAAATATTGTAGCATCCGAGTCTCTCGAGCGATGTAAGTCCCCTGTATTTGATTTACTACCAATTGGGAATCGCTTTTGATCATGATTTGCTTGATTGAGAGCTCTCGTGCAATTTCTAATCGTGGAATAACAGCTTCGTACTCTTCCTCATTGTTAGTTGTAGGATAACATTTGATAGCCTGTCGTGTCTTTTCACCTGTGGGTGATATTAAGACTATGCCTAAGTCGGCACCTTTTATATTGCAAGAACCATCGGTAAATAGGGTCCATAGACCCGAATTAACACCGTTGAAGAGTTGTAACTCTCTCTCCACTTCAGGGACAATGCTATTATTAAAGTCAGAGACAAAATCAGCTAAGATCTGAGACTTGATTGCAGTCCTAGGCTGATATATTATTTCATGCTCACTTAATTCTATAGCCCATGGATACGAGGTCACAACTGTGGTTGGATGAAATTGAAAGTATGGCCTTAATTTTTCTAGATGTCATGATTAGAGCTAAGGCTAATTTTTCTAGATGTGGATATCTAGTTTCAACATCTAGTAATGTCTTGTTTACATAATAAATAGGAGATTGTTTACCTTTATTCTCCCTTACCAACACTGCACTTACAACAATTTCAGAGACGCCAAGGTAGACGTACAGCCTCTCCCCCTCCTTTGGCTTTGACAGCAACGGAGCTTTTGATAAATAAGACTTTAGTTCTTTGAGAGCCTGTTGGCATTCTTCAGTCCATTCGACCCGATTTTTCTTTTTGAGAACTGCAAAGAATTTAAAACTTTTCTTGGAAGATTTGGAAATAAATCTTCCTAAGGCTGCAATTCTTCCCGTTAGTCTTTGAACTTCTTTTTGTTTATAAGTACATCAGGTATTTCTTCTGTAGCTTTAATTTGATCAGGATTTACCTCTATTCCCCTGTTTGATACAAGGAAACCTAAGAATTTACCTGATTCTACGCCAAAAGCGCATTTTTCTGGATTCAGCTTCATATTATACCTGCGTAAAATGTCAAAGGTAATAGAGAGGTGCCGGAAATGGTCTTCCGCCCGTGTTGATTTTACCAGCATGTCATCGATGTAAACTTCCATCGTTTTTCCCAGATGTTCCTGGAACATCTTGGTCACTAGCCTTTGATAGGTGGCTC
>ML418794.1:0-20831 GCA_005239525.1 Nicotiana knightiana | reverse complement strand
CTCTTCGACCGGGGCCCAGCCTCGTGCCTATATACACTTTCTGTTCAGGCTTTTGTTCAGACAATGGAACAACTTCGAGCTCTTCCGTAGTTGTTTTGATGTGCTCGTCTTCCTCCGGTTCATGAATGACGTCCAGTCTGGAATCTACACTCGTGTGGTCCAATGCACCTTCTGTGGTGACTTGATTCACCTTCTCGTGAGTATTTTCTTTCGTACCCGTTTTAGCACTAATACCTTCTGTACCTATTTGGGTAGTAATTTCTTCCATGCCTGTTTGGGCGGTGTTACCTGCAAGAGAGATTCCCTTATTTTTTGATTCTTCCACCTCTACTTTTTTGCTTTAGTGTACCACAGAATTTATATTTCTCGCGGTTTGTTGATTGCCTCTAATTTGCTGAATCCCCTNTTATAAGCCATGTCAGTATCGATGACTTGGAACCTGGTACTTTTGATCACCCCCTCAGCATAAGTGCTAAGCTCAATTTCTCTTTTTGTTATAATCGTAGAGTTATCAAACCCTGATATGGCTCGTGCCCTTGGAATGATTTGATTCCCCAATAGCATTTCTTCCACGACTCTTAGAAAAATGATATTGAGTGAACTAACTGGATCAATCNTCGTGCCCTTGGGATTACTTGATTCCCCAATAGCATTTCTTCCACGACTCTTAGCAAAATGATATTGACTGAACTACCTGGATCAATCAACACTCTTTTTACGTTAGTGTCATGAATAAGTAAAGATATTACCAGAGCATCGTTGTGAGGAACCATTAATCCGCCGATATCTGCATCATCAAAGGTTATATCGTCCGCTTCCAGAATTTCACGAACCCGTTTTCCATGTGTAATTGTGAACTTTGTGGTCGTTTTGCAGACCACTCCGTTTACTTCTTCACCTCTGTGTATCACCTTGACGGTTCGTTTTGGAGATGGAGGTTTTGGGGGCTCTTTCTTGTTCTTCATGTATGCCTGTTTACCTTTTTCACTGAACAATTCTGTCAAATAGCCCTGTTTCAATAATTATTCTACCTCACCTTGCAAAAATCTGCAATCTGCAATTCTGTGTCCATGATCATTATGGAATTCACACCAGAGATCTGGGTTCCTCTTATTCGGATTCGACCTCATCTCTTTGGGCCATCGAACCTTATCACCTAAATTTCTTAACACTGAAATTAGTTCAGAGGTACTTACATTAAAGATATGATCCCCAATTTGCGCATTACCTCTAGGTCGCTGACCTTGATCCCTTCTGGATCTAGATGAAGACGAGCCCACATCTCTGCTTGGTGGTCCATAATCTGACCTGGTGTTTTCGAACTTGGGACGAGTTTCAGATCCCCGATGGTCCCATGTAAGGATTCTACCTATTTTTACCTGATCTCCTGTCTGTTTCTGAACACCTGGATCTGGTATAATCTTCCTCTTTCGGACGAGCAATGGTATCATCGTCTATTCGAAGTTTAGTACTATACCTGTTATAAACATCGTTCCACGTTGTAGCTGGGAATTCTCTCAAGCTTTCCTTGAGTCTTCTCGTGGCTTCTGAGATTTTGTCATTTAGATTACTTGCGAATGCCATGGCTTCCCAATTATCAGGCACCCTTGGTAGTTGCATTCTTTCTCGTTGAAACCTGTCTACAAATTCACGAAGTAGTTCCATATCTCCTTGTTTTTTTTAAAGATGTCCTCCATCCTTTTCTCGACTTTTTGTGCACTGGAGTGTGCCTTTATGAAAGAATATGCAATCTCAGCAAAAGAATCAATAGAGTTTTCAGGGAGAATACAATACCATGTTAGCGCCCCTTTGGTAAGTGTTTCTCCAAATTTTTAACCAGGACTGACTCAATTTCTTATTTTGTTAAGTTGTTGCCCTTCACTCCGGCGGTAAAAGTAGTTACATGGTTGCGTGGGTCAGTTGTCCAATCATATTTAGGTACGTCAGACATTTTAAACTTCTTTGGAATGGGTACGGGTGTTGCGCTTGGTTTCCAAGGTTGTTGAGAATATATATCAATGTCAATGCCTTTGATAACATGTGGTACTCTAGGAATTTGTTCGATTCGATCGTTTTGTTCCTTCACCTATTTCTGCAAAGTTAGTAATAAAGTATGTAGTTTAGAGTTATTAGATATACCTGGTCTCGCTTCGAGAGAATCATTAGGAGTATCTCCCCTTTCTGAGTTTGCCAACCCAGATTGAGGATTTTCCATGGTGATGGTATTATTGAGGGGTGGTGTNATACCTGGTCTCGCTTCGAGAGATTCATTAGGAGTATCTCCCCTTCCTGAGTTTGCCAACCCAGATTGAGGATTTTCCATGGTGATGGTATTATTGAGGGGTGGTGTCGATAGTGCAGGTAACGCTGCCGATAATCCCCTCGCAAATTATTGCAAAGCATGGCTTACATACTCTGCAATCATTTGCTTGACCCGATCTTGTTCCACCATTTGATCATTATTATCATTGTTTTTATTGAATCTTTCTGCGGATTGTTCTCTTGAACCACGTGGGGTTCCTGAAGGCGATGGAATTGGGGTTCCATTCATTTGCTGGTTGTTGTCGTTGTAGTTCGACATAGTTCAGAGGATATCGCTTGAAAAGCAAACAAAGATTATCAGATTCCCGGTAACGGAACCAATTTGTTTAACCAAAGAATTGGATTCTTTGCCCAAAGCTAGAAGAACACGGGTTTCTGATAACCAAAGAATAAGATTATAACTGTAGGCAAACTTGTAAATGGAAAGCAGTAAGATGCACAAAGAGTAAGTATATTGCAATAGTAGTTCGCATGTCCCTTTACAGGTTATATTTTACTCCCTTATATAAGGAATTTCCGAATNAATATAACGTCTGCCCTTTTCAGTGATTGAGCATTAATGACTAATTATGACATTAATGTAACGTTACAATGAGTAATTGTAACTGTTGCGTGAATGTTGTGTAACGTGTGGATCACTAATTGAAGATCTCTGAATCCGCCCTTTGTTCCGCCCAGATACATTTTGACCGTGTCTCTTCATCTTTTCAATTAGGTTGAGACTTCCGTAGCTAATTAACCCGTGGGTGTGATTTGTCGTGCCTCTTTGCCTCATACCTCTTCATAGAGTCCCGTCCAGCTGTCATGTCTTCATTGCTCCACGTAGACTGCTGAGTCATCAAGATTTATTACACGTGTGAAGCTCTTTTTTACCAATACAGTGCTGCCGGAGATCGCCAGGAGAAAGCAGCTCACCGTGAAGTCAGGTCCGTCTATAATCAGAATCAAGCTCCGGTCTGACAACCAGGTGCACCAGCCTCAGAACCTATACAATTAAGTACAGAAGCGTAACATGAGTACATAAATATAAATGTACCTAGTGAGTATCCCTCCTAACCTCGAAGAGGTAGTGACGAGAGGTCGACTTGACACTCACTAAGGCCCAACAATATAATTTAACATAATATGATGAAGACGGTAGGCATGTAAAGGCAGTGAAGCAGCAAATATATAAGGCACTGAAATCCAAGGAAGTACTGGATATAAATAAACAATTACTACTTCACTTTCCCCCAAATATATGTCAAATCAATGTCCATGAATTTAATAACAAATAAATCATGCGCAAACAGGATAAGGACAAACGGCCTGAGCCACAAGATAGTCGTATCCGTGCACTGCCGAGGGTCGAATGGCCCGAACCATAAGTGCACCTTACTATAAAGTACTCACATCTATGCACTTCCGAGGATCGAACGGCCCGAACAATAAGTGCATCTTTGCGATAAAGTAATCATCTCTATGCACTGTCGAGGATCGAACGGCCCGAACCATAAGTGCATCTTTCAATCCCCCATGGCGTACGACTCGCTCCCATAAGAGTGGGGGAAATCACACTCCGCTCGCGGAATGTAAATTTCAAAGCGGTCACATGCACACACAATATTCCTTTTTATATTACTTTTCAGTAAACAATTCCTTACAAATTTTCTAAAATTCCATGATCTCAGGGAAATAAGCCGCATGTAACATTTAATTTATTAAGCATGTAGTTCATTTCAAGTAAAACACAAGGCATGATGTGGACCTAACTACCCGGACATAATAATAATAGCCGCTACGTACGGACTCTCGTCACTTTGTACGTACGTAGCCCCCACAATTATCACACTTCGCATTTAAATCACCTACGGGGACAATTCCCTCTTACGAGGTTAGAAAGGAGACTCACCTCGAGTCGCACCTACTCCCCGGGTCATGAATGCGCCCGAAACTCCGAACTCGTCACCCAAAGGACTCGAAGCTAACCAAACGTTACGTAAATACATCAAATTATACTCAAAGCATGGAATTCTCCTATTATTTAGTCAAATTCATCATTCTTGAAGAAATCCCAAAATCCAACCTGTGAGCATGTGATTTTTACTCACCATATCGTCCTATAAAAATCTCAATAAATCAAATGATTTTATGAATTTTTGTTGATTTTCAGTGATTAATTGTCAAAGATTTGTATTTTTTGCATATCCATAATTCATCTTTTAAAATTGTTAAAAATTGCATCACTATTATCAAGTAATTATAAAGGTATAATTAACTAAATAATAGACGAATGATGGTTATTTAACGTAATGTAGTTTTAATAACTAATTACTAAAAATTAATCATTTTTATTCGATAAATCATAGATTTAATTATGAATATAAAATTGGTCGTTTTATTCTTGATTAATCTGTAAATAGATAAGGTTTAAATTAATTACTACATTTTTGGATTAAATTAGATTTGAACTTAATTAGATTAATTAGTTAAGAGAGGCAAAATCGGACCTGGACCAAGAAATACCCAGGCCCAATCCCTATCTCTATACATTCAAACAACCCATCCCAAATCCCATAGCCCACCCGGCCTGCCCCTACACTACCCAAACGACCCCGTTTCACCCCATAAATGATCCCAACCGTTGATCAAAGCAAATCAAACGACTGGAAACTCCCAACCCTCCGCTATAAAACTGTCCAAACACTCACCACCCCCCCTCATTCCATCCAAAGCCTAAACCCCCAAACCCTAGATCCGCCTCCCCTCCCCTTCGTCTCTCTCTCTCTCTTCTGTCTCGATCAAACCACTAGCCGCCCTAGGTTTCCGCCACCCGGAAATCGCCTACCGGCGGCGGAGCTCCGCCAATCGAACCAAAAACTTTACCCTATGACCTCCTTCGACCCCTCAATCACCTCCTAGGTTTAGCTCTCCCAATAAACCACCCTATTCCGACCTATTTTGGATCTAGGAATCTAGAAACCCTAGATTCCCCTTCCAGGCGATTTAAAGACCTTCAATGGTTTCCACCTACATGGATTGATAGCTCTCGTTGAGGGCTATTGATTCATGTGTGTTGAAGCATTTTCAAACCCTCTAGAGTTCGGCCAAGGTCCGACGATTCTATTTTTTCGGCCAAAATCCCTTTAACGGGTATCCTACTTCTCTCTTTAATGTTTCTGTATAATATAAAATAAAATAAAAGAATCATGTTAATCACTATTTAGTTTAGCTGATTTTGATTTGTTTAGTCATTGTTTTCCTTTTGCCTTTTGCTCATGTTTATTTGTTGATTCTGTTAATGCATGTTTGGATTAATCAAACCCGCTTAGATATTGGAATAATGCAAAATAGGTCTTAATTAGGTTTTAACAAAAATGTTTCATGTATCTTTGTGCCCATTATTCTTTTCCTTATCATTTTTTCTTCTCGATGAAACAGAATCCTATGTGTGTGTTTAAGATTACTGTTCTAGTTTATTCTTTTACTTTCGTTTTTGTTAATATCGCCTCAAGTTGACATTGTGCCTTAGTGGCTAAAAAAATTAGTAATATGAATTCCTCATAAATCTATCCATGATCCCCCTCTGTGTGTTTTCCTAGTTCATTGACAGTCGTCTAGAATACTGATGGTCATGTGATTAGGAGTTGTATTCGCTAAGTCATGTGTTTGTTTGTAATGATTCATGGTTTTGAGGTTCCTAAGTATTGACTGTCGTTAGTTAATTACCAATAAGTTTCGTTATCTAATTGATTATCTACCTAATTGTGTGGTTGCCAATAAGATAAAACCTCCTAATTTTCCCTTCTTAGATGTTTAGTTAACCAGGGTTTAACCAATTAACTAAAACAGATCACCAACATAATTAATTTGATTAACCCAATCCTAGTTAAGTAGTAACCTAGACCAGGGTTAATTGACTAGGTTGATAGTCTCTTAAACAACTAAGTCATAAACCCTGTCCAGGATAACTAGTCAGGATTAATTAGCTAAAAATAAATCATTTAACCTAGGCTTAATAATTATCCAACACCTAATCAACCTCTTAAACCAATTTAAAATCAGTAGGGATTAAGCCTCTTAATTAATCAAGTCTAACAACCTAGTTGTTTCTATCAATTAATCTAAGACAAACTAGTCTAGGACCAGTTGTGCATTTGAGTTAACTAAGTAATTTCACCTTTAAATAATTTCAACTCCCTCAACCTAGAAGTTAACTTAGCTAAACTTTTAAGTAGTTAACTAAAAATTGGTCCAAAGATAATTAGTTTAGGATTATTTAGCTAAAACAAATTAGTTAACCTACACTTAATAATTGATCGAGTTCCTGATTTTAGGTAATCAAGTTAAATTAATTTAACTAAATCAATTTACTTAATTTGAGGAGCTGAATTGATTGACCTGCTTCATTTAATTAGTATGAAAAACTATATTTAGGAATTTAATCAATTAACCTCTAATTAGTTGACCTAACCTTGGTCAAAGAATAACTAGTAGTCACCTAAGGGACCTAACTAGTGTTAGTTAACTATAGCTAAATGATAACCCAAGTAAGTAACCCTGGTTACCCCATGGTAAATAAAGAAACTTGAAGGGGTATATTAGGTAATGTAGACTTAGGAAATCAGAATTTAAGGGTAAAAGGGTCTTTTTATGGGTAGGAAAGTTATAGAATAAGGGCAGTTGTCCCAAAGATAGGGTTGACAGCTTCCCTATGTGCTATTGAGTGTTGTTTTTCAGCTTTGGATAGGGAATATTCAAAAGAATATCTCATTCCCAAATATCCTATAAATAGATCCTCTTTTTAGAGATGGAGGGGTTACATTTTTTACACTTTTTGAGCTGCTGGAATACAGAATCCCTATTCAGAAATACTTTTTCCATTTAAAAACTTTTGAAAAAGAAGAGTATTATTAGAAAAATCTGATTTCCTTTTGGAAAACAAGTTCATAAGTAGATGGCATAGTTTAGCTGCTATCTTCTCTTTTCTGAATTTTGGGTTTCTGGAAGTTTTCCTTCGAACATTCATACTCAAGATTTCTGGGTGTATTCTTGCTGGGCTGTTTGGTTTTCTTTGGGGTTTCTGTTTGCTGTTGTTGATCTCTCTTCTTTCTTGCTGTTCATTTTCATACTTGACCTTTATTTGGTCAAGTCTCTTTGTTGTTTCTCTCTTAAAAGGTATGTATTAACTCATCTCTTCTTAATGAAATTTCTTGAACTAGAATCTTCTTCTTCTTCTCCCTGCTTAAACTAGTTGTTCTTGATGAATGAGGTTATCTCTTCTGCTTTATGTAAATGTGACTGTATAGATGTTTATTAGCATATTAATGAACCTGTGAATGTGATAAATACTGTTTTGTTGTTGGTATTTCTTTGCTGAAATATTCTGTATATTTCAGGCTAAATGTATATAAATATGGTGAATACGCATAGTTCTATATTAGGAAACAAGTTGCATTAGGATGTTGAATATGACCTTCTCTATGGTCAGGTTCTATCAATAAGAATGCAGAAATAGGCTTTCAATTGAGTCTCTTTGGTCAATAAAGATATTCAATAAGCAAGTCTCTGGATAGTTTAGGATGTTGGCATTAGGGTACATGAATATGACTTTTTAATAGTCAAATTCACCTATTAGTAGTANAGGATGTTGGCATTAGGGTAGATGAATATGACTTCTTAATAGTCAAATTCACCCCTTAGTAGTGCACAAACATTAGTATGGTTGGCTGAAGTTTACCCTTTAAAAAAGGCATTAGAGTGAGGAATCTGAACCCTTGAATGGTTAGATTCATCCTCTAAAATGCCTAAATAAGCAAGCCTCTATATGGTTTGGAATTATGTTAAGTTAGCACTAGGGTAGATGAATTTGACTTCCTAATAGTCAAATTCACCCCATTGATAGTGCATAAACAGTAGTTTAGCTTGCTGAAATTATCCCTTCAAAGGGCATAAGTGTGTAATGAGAAGGAGCTTTAGGAAAGTGAATCCGAAATCACAAACTGGTCGGATTCACTCCTCAAAATGCCCATAGCAGTCAAAGCATTTGAATAAATGCTTCCTAAAATCTGTTGCATGACATAAAGATAATTGTTAAGAGTCTAGACAAAATGATATCATTGGATTGGAATCTTACCCTTTCTATGGTTAGATTCAGTTCATAAAAAAGCATGAGCATATTTTGTTCTCCTAGGGCATCATTAATGTTGAATCTAATTTCCTCTTACGGTTAAATTCATCTCACAAATGCCCAAAGGTCTGTTCTTAATATTGTCCAAGTACTCAAACCTTGGACTTACAATTTTAGATTAACATTAAAATTTACAGATTCCAAAGTCTCTGAAGGCTGGCTCGCACAGGAGCAATTCTGCCCCTTCTTTATTCTTGTTACTCATTGTTTTCATCTTTTAGGAAATTGTATTTCATAAGGAAATGAGGATGTTATACTGTAATTCTTGTATTTTTAGTTGTAAATATGGACTGTAAACTATTATTTTAGCTTTTCTTTTCGTCTTCTTCTTTTACTTTTCTTGCTAAATCCAAAATCAGGCCAGCTTGATGAAACAGCCCATTAGGGCTTTAATCAGGTTTAGCTCCCTAGGCTATTGGGCCATAAGGGAGCAGGTATGCCTAACAATTAGAGTTATTTGCTCTAAGAAGTAGCTTAATAATAGTAGATAATTAGATCAAAAGCATGAATTTGTACTCGAATTAGTCTATACGAAGTCTCTTCATAATATTAGCTGAATTTCCAAAATCAGTTATCTTAACAAAAATTAGTAACTCAAAACATCTTTTTGATTCATCTCACATTCTGCAGCCTGTCTGAAATAGATAAAGCTTAATACAAATGAATCATGAATTCAAAAGGCCTGTATTTAGGCTACTGGAGTTGTTAAAAATCATTAAGTTAGCAAATTGAAATTGGTAAAAAGAAAAACTGTTTGTACCATGTTCTCTTTAAGGTTATAAAATTCTGTTTCAAATTTTACCAAATTCGAGCTAGATCAGTGACCAAAAAGGCTCTTGCATATCTGTATAAGCGTGTACAAATATATATATCCATGAATGATGTGTATTGTGTTAGCATATTCCTACTTTTGTTAGACTGAAATATGGAATGTTTTAAGTCTTGCGAAACTCTGTTTGTTGACCTATCATGAAGTACTCATATTAATCAAAGGCTTCACCCTTATTGCAAAATTAGTCACAATTAGGATTGGACAAAGAGTTAAATGATAAAATTGGGCTAAAATATGGTCATAGCCCAAAACATGTTACCTTTAGGCTTTCGAACATCATTTTAGGCAATCCTTAGGTAGAATGAATACCTTTACTTTGAAACTTGACAAAATTGATCATTACTCCAAAATTACAATAAACTACACTCGAGAGTGGCAACTTATGCCCCCGACCCTTTACTCTAAATAACTAATAAAAATACACATAGCAATCACGGGTGCATTTCATGTGACCTTTTTGCCATGTGCTCAAAAACAACAAGTGTACGCCATCGTAACTTGTCCAAGATAAATCCATAAACGTCCTAATCGATCTTAAAACTAAAATGCTCTTTCGAAAATAGAAAATTCGAACATCACCAAAAATGGACATTATAAAACCGTCACGACCATAGTCTTGACTACGTAATCTACACGCGGGTGCGACAACTTATGTCCCCATCTTCAACTTCAAACTATAATAAAAATCAGATGTTGTAATTGTGGGTGCATTTCATGTGGCGTAGTTATAATGTGTCCAAAAACAAATAAGTGCACGACATCGTGACTTATTTCAAGATAAATCCATAAATATTAAAAGAGGTTTAAAAGTGAAAAAAGGCTAAAAAGCACAATAGGTTTAAAATATGTAAATTAGATAATTAGGCCAAATATTAATAGTTAAGAGACTGTGATAGAACCACGAAATTTGGGAGTGCCTAACACCTTCTCCCAGGTTAACAAAATTCCTTATCCGATTTTCTAGTTCGCACACAATTTAAAACAGAGTCAAAATTTCCTCGGTTTGGGATTTTAAAATAAAATGGTGTACCGGAACACCGTAAAAATCCGGATGGCGACTCTGAAAAAATAATCCCAAAATCGAATAATGTCACTTAAAGCAGAAAAACTCCCTTTATACAACCTTACCGGAGCAAAAAGGAGGCGTGACAGCTCTGGCGACTCTACTGGGGATCGAACCCAGAATATCTAGTTTAGGGTTCAAGAATTCGAGCTTATATAACTGTTATGTTTTGGCTTTTATTGTCTGATTTTATGTGATTAAACCTGACGTGCTAATTGCCATATTTACCGCTTTGATATTTATCTGAATTGGATATAAATTGTGCCGAAACCCCTCTTCTCTCTAAGTCTTCTAAATCATCTGGGAAGTGTGCACTTCTTTTCTGTTAGAGTCATATCAAAATTTTAGAACGAGGTACAGACAAGTTGCATAGCCGGTGAAGCTTCTGTATTCCCGGTACGCTGCCCCCCCTCGGCTCGAGCTATCCGCCCGGGTAAGCCTGGTCTAGAAAAAAAACCCCAGTATTTAAACTTAGTATAACATAGCCTCATGCCGGATCCCTAGTAGGAACGATTATTTGCATCACGTGCATTTGAATTAGGGGACTTAACATAGGGGTTGGGTCCGTCTAGGACAGGTGTACCCAAAAATAAAAGACTACCCTGATGCATCTTACCTGCTACGTATGCATTTATTTGTTTCAACTTGTGTATTGACCAGCTAAAATAAAATAAAAAAATGAACAGAAAAACCAAGTGTGAGGTAGAATATAAAATTCACCGTGTTTTGAAAATCCTCGTATTTATCCCGAGACTCTGCCAAAATTTCTGAAAATAATATTCTAAAACAAAATGAGAAGGTGTATACTTTTTAATCAGTCAAGATTTTCCTGAACTACGCATTGTTTGATTCTCACCGGTGTGGGATAGGTAAGCGACCCTCATCGGGTCCAACTCTATTTTTCAAAATAAAATTAGGTGACGCCATTATAGCTTGATTGCCCAAGTGGGGCACCGGAAGGCCGTTTTTACAAAAGCGGCCGCCTGTGGTTTGTCTTTAAATTTCGACCCAATTTTCAAACACAGCCTTAAGAACTTCCTACCCGAAGTATCGAAGGGTCGTATTCACAAAAATGGTCCATTACAAAACCCTGTGCAAAAATAACACTTTTCAAAATTTTTGGTGGTTTTAATCAAAAATGAATGTGCAGGATGAATACAGTTGAAAACATTCCGTTCAGGGCAGTCGAGGAAATCCCTCTAGGAATCCATATGTGGTGGAACGACTTGGGGGATGCTAGTATAAAGTCTATTATGAAAGCTTTAGGCGGACTTAATGGTCTTCTAAAAATCAAGCCGAGGTTGGACATCGTCGAGGCTCTAGTACCGTTTTGGGATCCCGCCCACAACGTGTTCCACTTTTCAGACTTTGAATTGACACCCACTCTAGAGGAAATAGCAGGGTATGCTGGTCTCAGTGAAAATATTATAAGTCGGTACCCAATGGAACCCAGGGCGGTAACTCCACATAAGTTATTGGATCTCTTGAGCATTAGTCGGGACGTCCAAGACCCACACCTGTCCGAAGGTTTCTGCACTTTCTATTTTCTTTACAAATGTTATGGAGATCCCCGGGGTTATGAGGCTACCAACACTGGTCTAACTCATAAAGATCAGGCTAAATGGGAAGCCCGCCGGATGCTAGCTTTTATGGTAGCATTCTTGGGCACCTTGATTTGCCTAAGAAGTGACAGATGCATAGATATCGGGCTTGTGGGAATGGCAGATTTCATGATGAAAAAATCCAATGGCACACTTATACCGATGATCTTAGCCGAGCTTTATCGTGCTCTGACAGTTTGCCAATCTGGGGGAAAGTTCTTTGAGGGGTGCAACCTGCTTCTACAAATCTGGTTGATCGAGCACCTCTGTCACAGCCCAGGCTACATGAACTACGGCTTAATCGGTTCGAATTGCATCGAGGAACATGGTACTCGGGTAAAGGGCCACAAATTTCCTGAGGGCACGGAAGCCTGGTACTCATACTTGAGTTCATTGACTGCCGACCAAATTGAGTGGACGTTCGGGTGACTCCCTGTCGACGAGGTTATCAATATGTCTGTTGAGGTTTTCTATCTCCTTTTAATGGGCCTGCGAAGCATTCAGCCATATACCCCACACCGGGTCTTACGCCAATTGGGGAGACAACAGGGTGTTCCCCATGACGAGGACTTAAGCCAACAAGCCAGCGAGTTATGCCCGAGCGCTGCATTTCCTGAAGGCAGGGTCCGTCAAATCTGGAATGAGTGCAGGTTTTTAAAACCTCAAACTCGGGTGAGAAACTTATCTAAAGGGGAAGTGGAGCCCGCCTACACTTCTTGGTATGGCATAAGAGGTAGAGAGCACCAAGAGCAAGAACGACCCGCAAAGAGACCCCACGTGCAACAATTCAATGAGCAAACACAAGAGCACTAGGCTTGGTTAGAAAAGGAAAATACTACCAAGCTACCATAAGCAAGTTGGAAGCCCAGATCAGGGAAATCAAATTTGAAAACATTCTACAAACTACCACAATTGAAGGGGAGAAAAATAGGTTAACCCAAGAAACTGAAGTTCTCCGGGCCCAGATACAGGAATTAAAAACAGCTGCTGAGAACCCAGAGAGAAGCAGAACTGATGAAAGGCTTATCAACAGTTTGAGGCATAAAATGTGCAGCTATGGGAATGATCTAGACAAAGCTGAAGAAGAACTGGCCGGAGTTCGGGCAAGATTAACAAGAAGTGCAGAGGAAAGAACAGAGTTTGTCCAGAGACTGAAAAGGAAATATGACCAAGAAGTCATAGGATTGAAGGAAAAGATGGCCATCTGCGAGAACGAAATGGCCAAACAGGCAAAAAGTTTCAAGGTAGACAGGGAACAATGTTATACCATGATGGTTCAGTTGCAAGAAGGTTTGCAACAATTTCAAGAAAAGAGTCATAAGGACGCCCAGGTTCTAGAAGCTTGGTCTCAACATATCGGGCGCTTACTCCAGGATAAAGGCATTATCTGGCAGAGGGTTAGAGAAATTGCGGATTATGTTGTCACAAAATGCCAAGAGTGTGAAGGTATGACTCAGAACACCTTTTTCTCGGCAGTAATGATATTCGTCCATAAGATAATGGACGACCTACACCGCCTCCAGCAAGGTTTGGTACGGAGGCCCGTGGCAAGACCGAATAATGTCCCGCGGGCCCCTGGAGTAGTAGAAGCACTCATGTATTCTTGATGTCCTTTTCGAGTCTGTATTTCATTTTCCTATTTGAGTCTACTTTAAGTCTTTGTAGTTTCTTTAAAATTTCCAAGAAAATATGTCGGAGTCTTTTGTAATGAATGAAAGCTAGAAGTTTTTTCCTCTAATGAAATGAAAATTCGAAAATGCTTATGTCTTTTGGTATTTATTGCATGAACTACGTGATGATCTGATTCACGCGGCGCCGTGATACGTAGGCAATCCACATAGGATTCGATCATAACCATAAGAAAAGAAACCGAGCGAGGAATAAAAAAGCGGAAACAATAACAAAGGAAGGGCAAGAATGATAAAAAGGGAAAAACCGAGAAATAAAGCCGGGATGAAGTACACAACTGTTGCAAAAACATATAGAAAAGCATTTAAATTGCTCATGTGCATTGCATACCTCAAACGTGCGATTGCCTATGTGATAAATGTTTCAACCTAACGTTTTGTTGGTTCGATCTTAAAGGTATTTTTAGGTGGTTGGTTTTGCGGTAACCTGACTTCCCACTTTACTTCACTACATCAAAAGGGAGCATAGAAATGACGTCTGAAAGTCACTTGCCAATCGTCAACTCTTCCGTGGAAGACCTAAATCTAGCCATCCCAACATCTGAGTCACCAACAGCTGAAGAGAACAAGACTCTGCGTTGCCGCATGCTGGAAATGTGGGACGCATGGTCCAATGGTAGGGAACCACCCAGTACCATCCTATGTTTCCCAGAGATAATCCCAAGGGCAGGCGGAACATCCAACATCCCCATAAGCTATCCAGCCACGCCGTTTGGATATCCAACTATGTCGGCTCACTTTGCCGGCAGACCTTCTGAGGTTCGCCCCCAGGCCCTGTTTTCTGGTGTGTCTTCCAACATCTTCACTGCACCACCAATCTCTGCCACGGCTTCGCCGACTATCTCTGGGCCAAGTTTCGAGCCGCCAGCATTCACATTCCAAACACCGTTCGTCCATCTGGATACCACTCATGTTACTCCCAATGCATTGCAAACCTTTTGAGCCGGTTACTCTTCTTTGATTGCCCTCTTTGGAGCCCGAAAGTGTTATTGAAAACAGGAAAGAAATTTTGAAAAAAAGAAACAAAAAACGATGAAATGAAAGAAAAAAAAAATCAAAGAAAAAAAAGACAAAAAGAAAAAAAAAATCAAAAAACGGAAACAAAAACAAAAGTTCCCTGAACTACGTTCGACTTGATTCCGAAAAGATACGTAGGCAGCCTCTCTATGGAGTTCAGTCACACCAAAATAAAAATTCACATTTCCCCAAGAGTTTAAGCTGGGGTAGATGTTATAATATGCTTGGTGATAATTTCGCCGGAGAGGTTCCAAAGTTGTAATTCAATACAAATTCTTCTCACCAAAACCCTGTTCAAGTCCTTCCGGTCAATTGGTAAACATTCTTAAAGTTGGAGGATACAGTGTCGAATCTGGTGCAACCAAATGAGAGAAACAAAATGAGAGAGTCTTATCGGTGAAAACCCACACGGGCACCGTGAGGCGACGGTAAGCAGAGAAATTAAAAATGAGAGAGTCTTGTTAGTGAAAACTCGCAAAGAGCACTACAAGGCGATGGTGAGAAGAGAAATGAGAGAGATTAGTTGGTGAAAACCCGCAAAGGGCGCCACTGATCAAAAAGGATAATGGGTCACTAACATGGACACAGTACGGGGCAAGGTTTCTCAATCTCGAGGTAATAGTTGTGATGAATTTCTGAGAGTCGGACGGTTTACACGGATCAGGCATCTAGTCCAAAATGCATTTCATGTTCATTGAAGTTCGCATGCACTCCAGATAAGTCCTTCTTTNGGATCAGGCATCCAGTCCAAAGGGCATGTCATGTTCATTGAAGTCCGCATGCACTCCAGATAAGTCCTTCTTTCCTTTCCCCGAAAGGGACACCTCTTGTTTAAATTCGTTATCCATTTTGCCGTTTGTTTTTCTTTTGAATCCCTTTCAGTCTAACTCTGTCCCGAAACTAAGGCAAAGAAAAGATGGCAAGACTGATTTGCAGGGCTCTCATTTGACGCGGGTCAATATGCAAAAGGCACCCAGCCTCGTCAGGGGCATCGAGTCGATCCCGACTGGCCACAATGGCCGATGATTCAAACTCAAAACCTTGAAAGGAGAAAATCAAATTGAAGTGCCTATAAAGGCGAATGAAGTTGAAAGGTTGAGGCTCGTATAGCTAACCATCTTGGCAAGGTTTGAAAAGCCGAAATATCCCAAATACCCTAAAGTTACAGTTGTNGGTCCCGGGGATGAGAGATGAAACCCAATCCCCAGCAAACAAGCAAGCAAGTGGTTGAGATCTTCATCAAGAGAAATGAGATCAAGCAGTTGAAAATCAAGGCCGCAAAACCAACCACCGTTTCAAACTAATGAATTGTTCTTTGTTTGAAAATCTGAAACAGGTGCAACTCGAAAGCAACCATACAACAAGCAGGTGCAGCCAAAAGAAATTGCGCAAGGGCTAGAACGAGCTCTGCAGCATTAACTCCAAAGAAAGGGAAGTTTCCTCCAAGAAATCTTTTTTCCGCATGCATAAAAAAATATAAATAAAAAGGGGGAAGAAGAAAGAAAGAAAAGAAAAATAAAAGAGAGAAGAATTGAAGTTTAAAATGACTCAAATTAGTATGAGGCCTCCAATCCCCAACCACACATGTTCCCGATGCAGGGTATACATTCCCGTAGTCGATGCGAATCAAGGATATACACTCCCTGGTTGATGATTTCTTTTCCAATCAAGGGTATACACTCCCTGGTTGATTTATTTTCCCGACGCAGGGTATACACTCTCGTAGTCGATGCCAATCAAGGGTATACACTCCCTTGTTGATAATTTCTTTTCCAACCAAGGGTATACACTCCCTGGTTGATTTCTTTTCCAACATAGGGTACACAATCCCTAGTTGATTTTATTTTGCAACATAGGGCTCCCAACCCCTAGTTGATCTTGCTTTGAGATATAGGGTATCCACTCCTTAGTCGGCAATAACTCCGGGTGCACCAGTCCCGGCTTTTCATTGCTTTCAATAATGAAGTAGCATAGAGTTCGTTACAATAACCCACGAAATCTTCCTAGTGAAAACTGGGGCAGAAATTTCGTTCGTTTGTTTTAATTTTTGTGTAGATTACATTTCGAGGACATTGGAACCCGAGACGACCAAAAGAAGAAGTTTCGATCCAAAAAATAACAAAACAAAAAGAGGAAAAAGAGGATTGAATCCAAAAGTGCACAAACGGGGAAGATGTGGACTATTCAGGACGAGATTGAAGTCATCCGTCCAGTATATCCTGCTTTGATCTGAGGAACGATAAGATAAAACCAGCACCTGCGACTAACAAACATCAGGATCCAGGTCAGAGTCAGCAAATGATCAAGACTCAAGACCAAGTCCTACATAGGAATCTTGTAAATTTAGCAGTTGATAGGTTTATTTAGTCCTTCGTTTTGTACTTGGGTGTAATAACGAGATCAGCAGCAGTAACAGCAGCAACTGCAGTGAAACTACAGTTACTCGGTAGTCCCAGCTACCAAAAAGCTCCAGAACTACACTGACATGATTCCTTTATAGCCAAGGATATGTAGGCAACCTTTGAAGCAGGGTTCGGTCAAACTTTTCAAAAACGCTTCACAATGAAACGTATGAATAGGTAAAAGTCGTTTATTGCTGCTCACTTTGTCTTTGCCCGAAAACTCTTTGTGTTTTCGAGCAAAGAGGGGCAGCTGTGAGCATGTGATTTTTACTCGCCATATCATCCTATAAAAATCTCAATAAATCAAGTGATTTTATGATTTTTTGTTGATTTTCGGTGATTAATTGTGAAAGATTTGTATTTTTTGCATATCCATAATTCATCTTTTAAAATTGTTAAAAATTGCATCACTATTATCAAGGAATTATAAAGTTATAATTAACTAAATAATAGACGAGTGATGGTTATTTAACGTAATGTAGTTTTAATAACTAATTACTAAAAATTAATCATTTTATTCGATAAATCATAGATTTAATTAGGAATATAAAAAATAGTCATTTTATTCTTGATTAATCTGTAAATAGATAAGGTTTAAATTAATTACTACATTTTTGGATTAAATTATATTTGAACTTAATTAGATTAATTAGTTTAATTAGTTAAGAGAGCCAAAATCGGACTTGGGCCAAGAAATACCCAGGCCCAATCCCTATCTCTATACACTCAAACACCCCAGCCCAAATCCCATAGCCCATCCGGCCTGCCCCTACACTACCCAAACGACCCCGTTTCACCCCAAAAGTGAACCCAACCGTTTATCAAAGCAAATCAAACGGCTGGGAACTCCCAACCCTCAACTATAAAACTGTCCAAACACTCACCCCCCCCCCCCCCCCCCCCAATTCCATCCAAAGCCTAACCTCCCCAAACCCTAGAGCCGCCTCCCCTCCCCTTCGTCTCTCTCTCTTCTGTCTCGACCAAACCACTAGCCGCCCTAGGTTTCCGCCGCCCGAAAATCGCCTACCGGCGGCGGATCTCCGCCAATCAACCCCAAAACTTTACCCTATGACCTCCTGCACCCCCTCAATCACCTCCTAGGTTTAGCTCTCCCAATAAACCACCCTATTCCGACCTATTTCAGATCTAGGAATCCAGAAACCTTAGCTTCCCCTTCCAGCCGATTTAAAGACTTTCAATGGTTTCTACCTACATGGATCGATAGCTCTCGTTAAGGGCTATTGATTCATGTGAGTTGAAGTCATTTTCAAACCCTCCGGAATCCGGCTAAGGTCCGATGATTCTATTTTTTCCGGCCAAAATCCCTTTAACGGGTATCCTACTTCTCTCTTTAATGTTTCTGTATAATATAAAAAAAAAAAGAATCATGTTAATCATTGTTTAGTTTAGCTGATTTTGATTTGTTTAGTCATTGTTTTCCGTTTGCCTTTTGCTCATGTTTATTTGTTGATTCTGTTAATGCATGTTTGTATTAATCAAACCCGCTTAGATTTTGGAATAATGCAAACTAGGTCTTAATTAAGTTTTAACAAAACCGTTTCATGTATCCCTGTGCCCATTATTCTTTTCGTTTTCTTCATCATTTTTTCTTCTCAATGAAACAGAATCGTATGTGTGTGTTTAAGATTACTATTCTAGTTTATTCTTTTACTTTTGTTTCTGTTAATATCGCCTCAATTTGACATCGTGCCTTAGTGGCTAAAAAGATTAGTAATATGAATTCCTCAAAAATCTGTCCATGATTCCCCTCTGTGTTTTCCTAGTTCATTGGCAGTCGTCTAGAATACTGATGATCATGTGATTAGGAGTTGTATTTGCTAAGTCATGTGTTTGTTTGTAATGATTCATGGTTTTGAGGTTCCTAAGTATTGACTTTCGTTAGTTAATTTCCAATGAGTTTTCTTATCTAATTGATTATCTACCTAATTGTGTGGTTAATTAAGATTAATTGCCAATAAAATAGAACCTCGTAATTTTCCCTTCTTAGATGTTTAGTTAACCAGGGTTTAACCAATTAACTAAAACAGATCACCAACATAATTAATTTGATTAACCCAATCCTAGTTAAGTAGTAACCTGGACTAGGGTTAATTGACTAGGTTGATAGTCTCTTAAACAACTACTAAGTCCTAAAGCATGTCCAGGATAACTAGCCAGGATTAATTAGCTAAAAACAAATCATTTAACCTAGGCTTAATAATTATCCAACACCTAATCAACCTCTTAAACTAGTTTAAAATCAGTAGGAATTTAGCCTCTTATAATCAAGTCTAACAACCTAGTTGTTTCCATCAATTAATCTAAGACAAACTAGTCAAGGACCAGTTGTAAATTTGAGTTAACTAAGTAATTTCACCTTTAAATAATTTCAACTCCCTCAACCTAGAAGTTAACTTAGCTAACATTTTAAGTAGTTAACTAAAATTTTGTCGAAAGATAATTAGTTTAGGATTATTTAGCTAAAACAAATTAGTTAACCTACACTTAATAATTGATCGAGTTCCTGATTTTAGGTAATCAAGTTAAGTTAATTTAACTAAATCAGTTTACTTAATTTGAGGAGCTGAATTGATTGGCCTCCTTCATGTAATTAGTATGAAAAACTATCTTTAGGAATTTAATCAATTAACCTCTAATTAGTTGACCTAACCTTGGTCAAAGAATAACTAGTAGTCACCTAAGGGACCTAACTAGTGTTAGTTAACTATAGCTAAATGATAACCCAAGTAAGTAACCCTGGTTACCCCATTGTAAATAAAGGAACTTCAAGGGGTATATTAGGTAATGTAGACTTAGGAAATCAGAATTTAAGGGTAAAAGGGTCTTTTTATGGGTAGGAAAGTTCTAGAATAGGGGCAGTTGTCCCAAAGATAGGGTTGACAGCTACCCTATGTACTATTGAGTGCTGTTTTTCAGCTTTGGATAGGGAATATTCAAAAGAATATCCCATTCCCAAATACCTTATAAATAGACCCTCTTTTTAGAGATGGACGGGTTACATTTTTTACACTTTTTGAGCTGCTGGAATACAGAATCCTCCCTATTCAGAAATACTTTTTCCATTTAAAATATTTTGAAAAAGAAAAGTATTATTAGAAAAATCTGATTTCCTTCTGGAAAACAAGTTCATAAGTAGATGGCCTAGTTCAACTGTTATCTTCTCTTTTCTGAATTTTGGGTTTCTGGAAGTTTTCCTTCAAACATTCATACTCTAGATTTCTGGGGTATTCTTGCTGGACTGTTTGGTTTTCTTTGGGGTTTCTGTTTGATGTTGCTGATCTCTCTTCTTTCTTGCTGTTCATTTTAATACTTGACCTTTATTTGGCCAAGTCTCTTTGTTGCTTCTCTCTTAAAATGTGTGTATTAACTCATCTTTTCTTAATGAAATTTCTTGAACTAGAATCTTCGTCTTCTTCTCCCTGCTTAAACTAGCTGTTCTTGATGAATGAGGTTATCTCTTCTACTTTATGTAAATGTGACTGTATAGATGTTTATTAGCATATTAATGAACTTGTGAATATGATAAATATTGTTTTGTTGTTGGTATTACTTTGCTGAAATATTCTGTATATTTCAGGCTAAATGTATATAAATATGGTGAATAATCATAGTTCTATATTTGGAAACAAGTTGCATTAGGATGTTGAATCTGGCCTTCTCTATGGTCAGGTTCTATCAATAAGAATGCAGAAATAGGCTTTCAATTGAGTCTCTTT
>ML418791.1:59816-79212 GCA_005239525.1 Nicotiana knightiana | reverse complement strand
GAAATGATCCAGTTATATTTTTTGGCATTTTATGGCAATTAAACTGGAATTCCGTCAGTCGTGGACGTATTATCGCCTGCCATGGTCTAGGCCGGATGCCTTGGTACGGAGCTGGTACCCGATCGCATGATATTTCTCCGGGACATAAAATACGACCCAAGGAACCATAACCACCACTTCGTAATGATCAAGTTACATTTTTTGGCATTTTATGACAATTAAACTGGAATTCCGTCAGTCGTGCTTGTATTATCGCCTGCCATGGTCTAGGCCGGATGCCTTGGTACGGAGCCGGTACCGCATCGCATGATATTTTTCCGGGACATCAAATACGACCCAAGGAACCATAACCACCACTTCGTAATGATCAAGTTACATTTTTTGGCATTTTATGACAATTAAACTGGAATTCCGTCAGTCGTGCTTGTATTATCGCCTGCCATGGTCTAGGCCGGATGCCTTGGTACGGAGCCGGTACCGCATCGCATGATATTTTTCCGGGACATCAAATACGACCCAAGGAACCATAACCACCACTTCGTAATGATCAAGTTACATTTTTTGGCATTTTATGACAATTAAACTGGAATTCCGTCAGTCGTGCTTGTATTATCGCCTGCCATGGTGCAGGCCGGACGCCTTGGTATGGAGCAGGTACCGGATCACATGATATTTTTCTGAGATATCAAATAGGACCCAAGGAACCATAACCAACGCTTCAAAATGATCAAGTTACATTTTTTGGCATTTTATGGCAATTAAGCAGGAATTCCGCCAGTCGTGCCTGTATTATTGCCTGCCATGGTCCAGGCCGGACACCTTGGTACGAAGCCGGTACCGGGTCGCATGATATTTGTCCAGTACATTAAATATGACCCAAGAAACCATAACCAACGCTTCGAAATGATCAAGTTACATTTTTGAGAATTATGGCAATTAAACTAGAATTCCGTCAGTCGTGGACGTATTATCGCCTGCCATGGTCCAGGCCGGACGCCTTGATACGGAGTTGGTACCGGATCGCATGATATGTTTTCGGGATATAAAATACCTAAGAAACCATAACCAACACTTCAAAAGGATCAAGTTACATTTTTTGTTATTTTATGGCAATTAAACTAGAATTCTGCCAAGTCGTGCCTGCATCATCGCCTTCCATGGTCCAGGCCGGACGCCTTGGTACGTAGCCGGTACCGAATCTCATGATATTATCCGGGACATCAAATACAACCGAAGGATTCATAACCAACGCTTCGAAATTACCAAGTTACATTTTTTGGAATTTTATGGCAATTTAATAGGAATTCCTCCGGTCGTACCTGTATTATTGCCTGCCACAGTCCAGGCCGAACACCTTGGTACGGAGCCGGTACAGGATATCATGATATTTTTCTGGGACATCAAATACTACCCAAGGAACCATAACCAACATTTCGAAATGATCAAGTTACATTTTTTGGGAATTTTATGGCAATTAAACTAGAATTCCGCCAAGTCGTGCCTACATTATCGCCTTCCATGGTCCAGGCCGGACGCCTTGGTATGTAGCCGGTACCGAATCGCATGATATATTTCCGGGACATCAAATAGAACCCAAGGATTCATAACAACGCTTCGAAATGATCAAGTTACATTTTTTGGAATTTTATGGCAATTAAACTGGAATTCCGTCAGTCGTGCCTGNCTCTAACCAACGCTTCGAAATGATCAAGTTACATTTTTTGGCATTTTATGGCAATTAAACTGGAATTCCGCCAGTCGTGCCTTTATTATCGCCTGCCACGGCCCAGGCCGGAAACCTGGTACGGAGCCAGTACCGGATCACATGATAATTTTCCGGGATATCAAATATGACCCAAGGAACCATAACCAACGCTTCGAAATGAGCAAGTTACATTTTTTGGCATTTTATGGTAATTAAACTGGAATTCCGCCAGTCGTGCCTGTAATATCGCCTGCTATGGTCCAGGCCGGACGCCTTGGTATGGATCCGGTACCGGATCTCATGATATTTGTCCGGCACATCAAATATGACCCACATAACCATAACGAATGCTTTGAAATGATCAAGTTACATTTTTTAGCATTTTATGGCAATTAAACTGGAACTCCGACAGTCGTGCTCGTATTATCGCCTGCCATGGTCCAGGACGAACGCCGTGGTACGTAGCCAGTACCGAATCACATGATATTTTTTCGGCACATCAAATATGATCCAAGGAACCATAACCAACGCTTCGAAATGATCAAGTTACATGTTTTGGCATTTTATGGTAATTAAACTGGAATTTCGCAAGTTGTGCCGGTATTATTGCCTGCCATGGTCTAGGCCATACGCCGTGGTACGTAGCCAGTACCGAATCACATGATATTTTTTCGGCACATCAAATATGATCCAAGGAACCATAACCAACGCTTCGAAATGATCAAGTTACATGTTTTGGCATTTTATGGTAATTAAACTGGAATTTCGCAAGTTGTGCCGGTATTATTGCCTGCCATGGTCTAGGCCATACGCCGTGGTACGTAGCCAGTACCGAATCACATGATATTTTTTCGGCACATCAAATATGATCCAAGGAACCATAACCAACGCTTCGAAATGATCAAGTTACATGTTTTGGCATTTTATGGTAATTAAACTGGAATTTCGCAAGTTGTGCCGGTATTATTGCCTGCCATGGTCTAGGCCATACGCCGTGGTACGTAGCCAGTACCGAATCACATGATATTTTTTCGGCACATCAAATATGATCCAAGGAACCATAACCAAAATGTTGAAATGATCAAGTTACATGTTTTGGCATTTTATGGCAATTAAACTGGAATTCCGCCAATCGTGCCTGTATTAGCACCTGCCATGGTCTAGGCCGGACTCCTTGGTACGGAGCCGATACCGGATCGCATGATATTTGTCCTGGACATCAAAATACGACCCAAGGAACCATAACCAACAATTCGAAATGATCAAGTTTTATTTTTTGGCATTTTATGGCAATTAAATTGGAGTTGCGTCAGTCGTGCCTCTATTATCGCCTGCCATGGTCCAGGCCGGACGCCTTGGTACAGAGCCGGTACCGGATCGCATGATATTTCTCCAGGACATCAAATACGACCCATGGAATCATAACCTTCAATTTGCCCTCAAATAAGCTCCAACCGCATGCAACAATAGTAGAATAACCAAAATTTCATGGAGGCACTCTTTTATACGGTTCTACCCAGCTAATCCGCACCTGCGGACCTTTCCTCGCACTTGCGGTCCCAGGTGAGCACCTGCGAAATCCCACTAACGGACCAAATTCTCGCACCTGTGATCTCTTCTCCGCACCTGCGGCTTCGCAGGCGCAACCAACTCTTCGCACCTGCGGACTCCTCTTGCCTAGCCTCCTTTCACAACTGCGCATGGACCTTCGCTCCTATGGCGTCGCACCTGCGGCTGCCCATCCACAGGTGCGACCACACCAGTAGCTTTACACCAGCAGCCATTTACTACAAATTTCCTAAGTTCAAACCCCCGCCAACCATCCGAAATCAATCCCGAGCCCCTCGGGGCCCCAACCAAACATACCAACACACCCCATTGCATCATTCAAACTTAGTCGAGCCTTCGAAACACCAAAAACAACATGAAAACACCAAAATTACATCAAATTCAAACCTATGAACTTTGAAATTTCTAAATTTCGCCAACGATGCCGAAACCAACCAAAACACCTCCGATTGAGCTGAAATTTTGCACACATATCCAAAATGACATTACAGACCTGTACCAACTTTCGAAATTCCATTCCGACTCCGATAGCCTATTTTCCACTGCCGACTGGAAATCGCCAAAATCTAACTTTCACCAATTCAAGCCTAATTCTACACCGGACATCAAAACTTCATTCCGAACACACTCCTAAGTCCCAAATAACCTAAAAAGGCTATCCGGGCCATAAAATCTACATTCCGAGGTCGTTTACCAATAAGTCAACTCTCAGTTGACTTTTCAACTATTAGGCTACTTTAAGAGACTAAGTGCCTCAATTCTCACCATGACCACTCCGAATCCAAACCAACTGACCCAACACAAAATAAACAGGCTAAGCAATATATGATAAAGAAGAAATAGGGGAAATGGGTTAATCTCACGGAACGACCGGCGGGGTCGTTACATCCTCCCCCTCTTAAACAAACGTTCATCCTTGAACGGGTCTAGAAACATACCTAGAGTCTCGAATAAGTGAGGATATCTGTCCCGCATCTCCCGCTCGATCTCCCAGGTGGCATCCTTAGACCTCAGCTTTCTGACCTGTCGACCAAAAATAGCCACTGGCTCTACCTCATATGACATATCACCCTCGAGCTGAACCGTGCTGAAATCCAAAAAATGAGACAGGTCACCAACATACTTCCGGAGCGTCGAAACATGGAACACCGGATGAATACACACCAGGCTGGGAGGCAAGGCAAGTCTATAAGCCACCTCCCCAATCCTTTGAAGCACCTCAAATGGCCCAATGAACCTGGGAATCAGCTTTCCCCTCTTCCCGAACCACATAACACCCTTCATCGGTGACACCTTCAGCAACACCTTATCCCCAACCAAGAAAGACACATCCCGGACCTTCCCGTCCGCATAGCTCTTCTGCCTATCCTGCGCCGTGCGAAGCCGCTCCTGAATCAACTTCACCTTACCCAACACCTCCTGAACCAGGTTTCTGTCCAATAGTCTAGCCTCGCCTGGACCAAACCAACCAACCAGAGATCTGCACTTCCTACCATATAAAGCCTCATATGGAGAATGCTCGACTAATATTTGTTATTATATGCAAACTCCGCTAGTAGCAGAAACTGGTCCCATGAACCTCAAAATCAATGACACATGCACGTAACATATCCTCCAAAATATGAATGGTAAGCTCTGATTGCCCGTCGGTCTGAGGATGAAATGTTGTGCTCAACTCGATAGGAGTTCCCAACTCTCTCTGTACGGCTCTCCAGAACTAAGATGTGAACTGAGTACCTCTGTCGAAAATGATAGAAACTGGAACCCCATGCAATCGGACAATCTCCCTGATATAAATCTCAGCTAACCGCTCCGAAGAATATGTAGTACCAACAGGAATGAAGTGCACGGACTTGGTCAGCCGATCCACAATAACCCATATAGCATCAAACCTCCTCGAAGTCCGTGGGAGTCCAAATACGAAGTCCATGGTGATCCGCTCCCACTTCCACTCTGGAATATCAAATCTCTGAAGCAATCCACATGGTCTCTGGTGCTCATACTTGACCTGCTGATAGTTGAGACACCAAGCCACAAACTCAACAATATCTTTCTTCATCCACCTCCACCAATAATGATGCCTCAAATCCCGATACACCTTTGCGGCACCCGGATGGATGGAATACCGCGAACTATGGGACTCAGCTAGAATCAAATCTCGAAGCCTATCTACATTGGGCATGCAAATCCGGACCTGCATCCTCATGACCCTATCATCACCAATAACCACATCCCTGGCATCACCGCGACGGACCATGTCCTGAAGAACAAGCAAATGCGGATCATCATACTGGCGTGCTCTAATCTGATCGTAAAGAGAAGACCTGGAGGTTACACAAGCCAATACCTGTGTGGGCTATGATAAATCCAATCTCACCAACTGACCTGCTAAAGCCTGAACATCAAGGGCTAATGGTTGCTCTACTACTGTAAGGTAGGCTAGACTCCCCAAACTCTCCGCTCTGCGACTGAGGGCATCGGCCACTACATTGTCCTTCCCCGGATGATATAAAATAGTGAGGTCATAATCCTTGAGAAGCTCCAACCACCTCCTCTGACGCAAATTCAGATCCTTCTACTTAAGCAGATGCTGCAAACTACGGTGATCAGTGAAAGTCTCACAATGCACTCCATACAAATAATGACGCCAAATCTTCAAGGCGTGAACAATAGCAGCAAGCTTAAGATCGTGCACTACATAATTCTTCTTGTGCACCTTCAACTGCCTGGACGCGTAGGAAAGCACCCTACCGTACTGCATCAAAACCGCTCCAAGGCCAACTCTTGAGGCATCACAATAAAATGTATAAGAACTTGAACCCGTAGGCAAAAATCAATATCGGCGCTGTAGTCAAAACTGACTTGAGCTTCTGGAAGCTCTCCTCACACTCCTCAGTCCACCTGAACTGAGCACCCTTCTGGGTCAGTCTGGTCATAGGTGCTGCAATAGATGAAAACCCCTCTACGAAATGGCGGTAGTACCCTGTCAAACCAAGGAAACTGCGAATCTCAACAGTTGATGACGGTCTAGGCCAACTCGGCACCGCCTCTACCTTCTTCGGATCAACCTGAATACCCTCACTGGACACCACGTGCCCCAAGAATGCTACTGAATCAAGCCAGAACTCACACTTCTAAAATTTTACATACAATATCTTTTCTCTCAAGGTCTGAAGCACAACTCTCAAATGCTGCTCATGATCCTCCTGAGCGGGAATACACCAAGATATCGTCAATAAACATGATGATGAAAGAATCCAGATAAGGCCGAAATACACTGTGCATCAAGTGCATAAATGTTGATGGGGCATTGGTCAGCCTAAATGACATAACCAGGAACTCATAATGACCATATCTAAGTCTTGAAAGCAGTCTTCGAGATGTCTGGCCCCCAAATCTTCAACTGATGATAATCAGAACGCAAGTCAATCTTGGAAAATACCCTGGCACCCTGTAACTGATCAAACAAGTCATCTATACGAGGCAAGGGATACCGATTCTTCACCGTGTCATCTAGAGACTCACGGTGCATATCCAGAAAACATGCAAAATATGAAGAAACATAGGAATATGTAGAATCAGGGTCAACTAAAGCCAAAGCATCTCGGCAACAAACTGACACAATACCTACGATCACTGCATCGGAGGCCATAGCATCTGGCCTAGCTGAAAATGCATACATACTGGCCTGACCTCCTCCTCTAGGGCGGCCTCTAGCTGACTGACTACCACCCCTGGCTTCCTGGGCTGGTGGTGAAGTAACTAGAGCTGAAGTCGAGGACTGGCCCCTTTGCTGAGAAGAACCACCGGGACGATGGGGACACTGCCTCCACATCTGCCTGAACTCTCCACACTCAAAACAACTCCCTAGAGCTGGAGGTGGGGACTAATAGAAACCCCTAGCACCAGAACGGCCACTGGAAGACTCATGTATAGAAAAACCCTGAACTAGTGGTGCTCGAGCTGCACTCTGAGCTGGGAGGGCACCAAGTTAAGTACGATCTGGCTGAGAACCACGGGGACCATGCCCCGAAGATGCACCACCATAAGCTGGGCGGACTGACTGAGGAGGCCTGAATGAACAACCTCTACCATGTTGAAACTGCCCCCTGTAGGGAGTACCACTAGAACTGCCCGATCCACGAGGTCTCTTGTCCTCCCTATCCTCCCGCTCCTAGCGGCGAACCGACTCAATATCTCGAGCAATGTCAACAACCTGCTCGAATGAAGCATCTGATACTCTCACATAAATAGGTGGAGCTGGTAAGTGAGGCCATCCACAAACCTCCTAAACCTCTCCCTATCAGTAGGGACCAACTCGGTAGCATGACGAGCCAACTCCAAAAACCTCACTTCATACTGCGTCACTGATAGCTCTCCCTGACGCAGCTGCTCAAAAATCCTGCACTGCTCCTGCCTGTGAGACTGAGGTACATACTTCTCCAAGAAGATAGTGGAGAACTACTGACAGGTGAGGGATGCTGAACCAACAGGCCTAGGCCTCTCAAAAGACTCCCACCAAGTGAAAGCAGCACCAGAAAACTGAAATGTAGCAAATGAGACACCATTGGTCTTCAAAATCCCAGCAGTACGCAGCATCCTTTGGAACTTATCAAGAAATCCCTAGGCATCCTCGCCCTCAGCACCACTGAATGTTGGAGGCTGTAATCTGCTAAATCTCTCCATTCTACGTTGCTCATCTTCTGGTATAGCCGAAACCACGAAGTCCCGAACTGGAGCAACTAGCTGGGCTGGAACCACCCCCGGTAACTGATGGCCCTGAGTACCCTGCTCAGGTGTCCGGGAAACTGGAGTCTGACTGCCTCCCCCGGCTTGAGAAGTAGTGGCAAGGGCCTGAGCAAGGGTGGTACACACCTGTTCATGATTGTTGAGTCCTATGACTGTTGAGTCCTATGTAACCTAGGCTCTAATAGCAACTTGTCATTACCCCAAATCCTAAACCGGCGGTGAGGTGCCTATCGTGGAACTGGGCTAGCCAATAATCACATATTTGCAGTTTCTTTCCAAACTCCCATCCAATTTCAAGCATTTCATAAAGTGTATAGAATTTACTAAATTCATTAGGAAAATAAACAGTTAAACAGTCCAACCAACCCTCAAAACCCGGAGTCAAAATGTCATGAGCATCTAAGAGAAATATGCCAAAAGGTATACTATTATAATACAAAACCTCCGAACGAATAACTAGATACAACAAATAAGGGAGAACATAGATGTTGCGGACACTGAACAGCTACCTCTATATCCCAAACTCCGGCTCCGCATGGAATAGATAGCTAATGCTCGGTATCTGCACCTAAATCTGCACACAGGGGTGCAGGGAGTAATGTGAGTACGCCAACTCAGTAGTAATGAAAATAAATCAAGTCTAAGTGGTATTGTTGCATCCGATATATTGTTGCATCCGAGCCTCTCTTGCGGTATAAGTCCCTTGCATCTGGTTTACCACTAGTTGAGAGTCACTTTTGATCACGATTTGCTCATTTGAGAGTTCTCGTGACAGTTCAAGCCCTGCAATGATAGCTTCGTACTCTGCTTCATTTTCATTTATGGGATAACATTTAATGTCTTGTTGTATCTTTTCACTCATAGGTGATATTGAAATAATTCCCAAGCCGTCTCCTTTTATGTTAGAAGAGCCGTCAGTAAATAGGGTCCAAATTCCTAGGCTGATATATTATGTCATGTTCGCTTAATTCTATTTCCCATTTAGCTAATCTCCCTGATAACTCTTGTTTATGCAAAATATTTCTTAGCTACCACGTTTACGAGGTCACAACAGTGATTGGGTGACGTTGAAAGTATGGTCTCAATATTCTAGTTGCGATGATTAGAGCTAAGGCTAATTTTTCTAGATGAGGATATCTAGTTTCAGTATCTAATAAAGACTTTCTTACATAATAAATCGGAGATTGTTTACCTCTGTCTTCTCTTACCAGTATTGCACTTACGACAATTTCTGCTATGGCAAGATAGACATACAGCCTCTCCCCCTCTTTTGGTTTAGACAGTAGCAGGGGTTTTGGTAGATAGGTCTTCAGATATTTGAGAGCATGTTGGCATTCTTCAGTCCATTCGAACTGATTCTACTTTTTTAGAACTGAAAAGAATTTAAAACTCTTCTTCGAAGACCTAGAGATAAATCTTCCTAAGGCTGCAATTCTTCCTGTTAGTTTTTGAACTTCTTTTTTTCTCGTAACTATATCAAGTATTTCATCAATATCTTTAATGTGAGAGGGGTTTACTTCTATACCCCTATTTGATACAAGGAAACCCAAAAACTTACCTGATTCAACGCCAAAGGCGCATTTTTCTGGATTTAGTTTCATGTTATACCTGCGCAGGATTTCGAAGGTGATTGAAAGATGATGGAAATGATCTTCCGCGTGAGTTGATTTTACCAGCATGTCATCAATGTATACTTCCATTGTTTTCCCCAGATGTTCTTGGAACATCTTGGTCACTAGCCTTTGATATGTGGCTCCAGCATTTTTCAGGCCAAAAGGCATGATTTTGTAACAATAAGTCCCCATGTTTGTAATAAAGGATCTTTTTCCTCGTCTGAGGGATCCATTTTTATCTGATTATAACCTGAATATGAATCTATAAAGCTCAACAATTCATGACCTGCAGTGGCATCAATCATTTGATCTATATGTGGTAATGGAAAGGAGTCTTTGGGGAATGCTTTATTCAAATCTGTGTAATCTACGCATACTCTCCATTTACCATTCTTTTTGGGTACCACTACAGTATTAGCTAACCAATTAGGATATTTTACCTCGCGTATTGAACCAATTTTCAAGAGTTTTTGTACCTCATCATCGATCACTTAGTTATTGAATGGTCCTTGCTTTCTTTTCTTTTGCTTGACAGGCACGAAGGATGGATCTTCATTTAGTTTATGAGTCATCACTTCCGGGGTATACATGTCATACTTGAATGGGACCAAGCGAAATAATCTAAGTTAGCTTTTAAATATTCAATTAACTTACCTCTTCTTGCGGGGCTTAGCCTCGTGCCTATATGAATTTTTTCTCAGGCTTCTGCTCGAACTGTGGGATAGCTTCGAGCTCCTCAATAGTTGTTTTAATATGCTCGCCTTCTTTTGGCTCCTGAATGACATCGGGTCTGGAATCAATGTCTGTATGTGTTGATGTTTCCTCTGTGGTGATTTGGTTCACTTTCTCGTGGCTACCTTCTTCCGTACCTATTTGTGTTCCAATTTCTTCTTCCGCACCTAATTGGGCGATTTCCTCGTCTTTTGACTCTTTCGCTACCTCTTTTTTGTTTGAGTGTACTACTGAATTTATATTCCTTGGGGTCTGCTGATCACCTCGAATCTGTTGAATTCCTCATTTGGAAGAAAATTTTATTACCTGGTGTAAAGTAGATGGTATTGCTTCCATGTCATGGATCCATGGTCTCCCCATGATTACGTTGTAAGCCATATCGGTGTCAATGACTTGAAATTTTGTATTTTTCATTACTCCTTCTACATAGGTACTAAGCTCAATTTCTCTTTTTGTTATGATCGTAGAGTTGTCAAACCCAGAAAAGGCTCGTGCTTTTGGGATTACTCGATCCTCCATTAGAATTTCTTCCACAACTCTCAACAAAATGATGTTGATTGAGCTACCTTGATCAATCAACACTCTTTTAACATTAGTGTCATGTATGAGTAGAGATATTACCAGAGCATCGTTATAAGGAAGTAGCAATTTGTTTCCATCTGCATTGTCGAACATTATATTGTCTGCTTCCATGTTTTCGCAAATCCTCTTCCCGTGTGTAATTGTGAATTTTGTTGTTCTTTTGTAGACTACTTCGTTCACCTCCTCCCCTGCGTGTATCACATTCACTGTTCTCTTTGGAGATGGTGGTTTCGGGGGCTCTTGCCTATTCTTCATATATGCTTGTTTTCCTTTTTCAGTAAACGGTTCTGTTAGATAGCCCTGTTTAATAATTTTTCTACCTCACCTTACAACAATCTGCAATCTGATGTTCTGTGTCCATGATCGTTATGGAATTCGCACCAGCAGTATGGATTCCTTCTGTTTGGATTCGATCTTATTTCTTTGGGCCATCGAACTTTATCGCCCATGTTTCTCAGTACGGTAATTAATTCAGAAGTACTTACATTGAAGTTGTAGTCTCTGACTCTTGCATTAACTCTGTTCCGTTCCTCCCGATCTTTTCTAAATCTTGAGGAGGATGAGTTCGTATCTCTATTTGACGGTCTATATTCCGACCGTGTGTTTTCAAAACCTGGAACGAGTTTCTCATTCTGCAGGTCCCATATATGGTTCGTACATGTTTTTACATGTTCTCCTTTCTGGTTCGGAGCGTCTAGAACTAGCTCGATCTTCAGCTTTTGACTACGCAATGGTGTCTTCTTCTATTCGTAGTTTGGTGTTGTACCTGTTATAGACATCGTTCCATGTCATGCCTGGGAATTCTCTCAAGATTTCCTTGAGTCTTCTCGTAACTTCTGAGCTTCTATCATTTAAGTTGCTTTCAAACTCCATTGCTGCCCAATTGTCAGGTACCCTTGGTAGCAGCATTCTTTCTCGTTGAAACATGTCTACAAATTCTCGGAGAAACTCGCATCTACTTGTTTTATCTTGAATATGTCTTCCATTCTTTTTTTGACTTTTTGTGCACCGGAATGTGATTTTATAAAGAATCTACAAGCTCAGCAAAAGAGTCAATAGAATTTACGGGTAGAAGAGAATACCATGTTAATGCTCCTTTGGTGAGTGTCTCTCCGAACTTCTTGATGTGTACTTATTCAATTTCTTGTTTAGTCAGATCGTTGTCTTTTACTCTTGTAGTAAAAGCAGTTACATGATCACGTGGATCAGTTGTCCCGTCGTACTTGGGAGTATCAGGCATTTTGAATTTCTTGGGAATAGGCAAGGGTGCTGCATTTGGCTTCCAAGGTTGTTGAGAATATCTATCAACGCCAATGCCTTTGATAACAGGTGGTACACCAGGAATTTGCTCGATTCGGTCATTTTGTTCCTTCACCTGTTTCTGCAAGGTTAGTAATAAAGACTATAATTCTGGATTATTGGACATACCTGGTCTTGCTTCGAGGGACTCATTTGGAGTGCCTCTACTTCCTGATTTTGCTAGTCCGGATTGTGGATTTTCCACAGTTGCGGTGTTGTTAAGAGGAGGTGTAGGTGATGCAGGTGGCAGTCCCCTCATGAAATCTTGTAAGGCTTGATTCACATATTCACCAACCATTTGTTTTAGAGGATCTTGTTCTCCTGTTTGTTCATTTCCGTTGTGATTATTATTTTGAGTCGTAGATCTCTCAGGGGAATGTTCCCTTGAGCCTCGTGGGGAACCTGAATGTGATGGAAATGGAGTTCCAATCCTTTGTTGGTTGTTGTCATTGGCGTTCCACATAATTTACAGAATGTTGTTTGAGGAAAAAAAACAGAGATTATCAGTTTTCCGGTAACGGAACCAATTTGTTTAACCAAAGAATTAGATTCTCTGCCAAAGCTATTTTAAGAAGAACACAGGTTTCTAATAACCAAAGAATATGCTAATAGTTGTAAGTAAATTCGTAAATAGAAAGCAGAAAGATGCGTAAAAAGTAAGTATATTTCAATAGCGGTTCAAACGTGTCCTTACAAGTTATATTTTACTCCCTATTATAGGGAATTTCTTAATATAACGTCCACTCTTTTCAGTGATTGAGCATTAATGGCTAATAATGGCATTAATGTAACATTACAATGATTAATCGTAACTGTTGCATGAATATTATGTAACGTTTTGGCTTATTAATTGAAGATCCCCGAATCTGCCCTTTATTCCGTCTTGATTCATTCTGACCGTGTATCTTCGCCTTCTCAATTAGGTTGAGATTCCCGTATCTGATTACCCCGTGGGTATGTTGTTCCGTTCCTCTTTATCTCGTACCTCTTCATAAAGGCTTGTCCAGTTGTCATGTTGTAATTGCTCCACATAGATTGTTGAGTCATCATAAGTATTACACGTGTGAAGCTCATTTTTACCAATACAGCAACCTCGAGCTCGTAATCCCTCGATGAGGCAACATCTTGTAAGCCCTCCATGAGGAAACATCTCGTAAGCCCTCCATGAGGCAACATCTCATAAGCCCTCCATGAGGCAATATCGAATTTGTAAGACCTCGAAGAGACATGCTCAAAAACATAAGCCCTCCATGAGGCAACAGCTCGTAAGCCCTAACTGAGGCAACCTCGAGCTCGTAAGCCCTCCATGAGGAAACATCTCGTAAGCCTTCCATGAGGCAACATCTCATAAGCCCTCTATGCGACAACATCTCTTAAGCCCTCCATGAGGCAATATCTCACAAGCCCTCCATGAGGCAATATCGAATCTGTAAGACCTCGAAGAGGCATGCTAAAAAACATAAGCCCTCCATGAGGTAGCAGCTCGTAAGCCCTCCATGAGGCAACCTCGAGCTCGTAAGCCCTCCATAAGGCAACATCTTGTAAGCCCTCCATGAGGCAACATCTTACAAGCCCTCCATGAGGCAATATCGAATTTGTAAGCCCTCAATGAGGCAACATCTCGTAAGCCCTCCATGAGGCAACATCTCAAAAGCCCTCCATGAGGAAACATCTCACAAGCCCTCCATGAGGCAATATCGAATTTGTAAGACCTCGAAGAGGCTTGCTCAAAAACATAAGCCCCTCCATGAGGAAACAGCTCGTAAGCCTTCCATGAGGAAACCTCGAGCTCGTAAGCCCTCCATGAGGCAACATCTCATAAACCCTCCATGAGGCAACATCTCATAAGCCCTCCATGCGGAAACATTTCACAAGCCCTCCATGAGGCAACACCAAATCTGTAAGACCTCAACAAGTCATGCCCAAATTTTTAAGACCTTAAAAAGGCATAATCTCAATATTAAAGTCAAGGCTATATATAAGAACTTGTAAGACCCCTAAAAAGGAATACCCTCGATATGGACGGCGAGTTTACTTCACTTGGAGACTAAAAGGCTACGTCCAAACATAAAGAGCTTCTATCATATCAGCTCCAAACAATGCGTAAGAGCCTAAGGGCCAGCCTAAAAAGCCTCCGGGCCAATCTAAGGAGACTCAGGGCCGATCTGAAAAACATAAGGGTCGACGATCCCAAGTCAAAATTTGACTCAAGGACTGAGCCCTAAACGATTAGCTATCAGCTATTACCAATTGATCATCAAACACAAAACCCCCCACGGGTTTCATTTTGAAGTCTAACTCATCGGACTAATTATCATCATGCATCAATATTCAGAACAAAAATAAAGACACAAACAAGTGGAAGTTTATACAATGGGAAAACTGAAAGGTTTCTTTTTTTATATGCAATTATACAAAGACACATTTACAATTCTCTCTGAGATCCCTATGCAAATAATCAAGAAAGAAAAATCCTAGTTTACTCTCAGGGACTTAGTCTTTCTTCCCCTCGGGGGCTACAGCTCCATCGGCATCCTGGGGACCAGCTCCCTCATCAGCCTCTTCCTCATTGTCTTCGGCATCGGAAAAAAGGAACTTGGCGTCGAACTCATCCGCCTTGGCTTGCTCTATCTCCTTCGAGAGGTCGAAGCCCCTAGCATGGATCTCCTCGAGGGTTTCCCTCCAGGATTTGCAATCGGGCATAATCATTGATTAGTCTCTCTCGATCGGAAGCCTCCCCCAACTTCATATGATCCTCGGCGGCATCTTTTAGATAGATGGCCATCTTCTTATCGGCTTTTGCTCAAACCTCCTCGGCTTCGGCTCGAGTGTCCATGACTTTGGATTTCATCTCCAAAAGGTTGTCCATGACCTTGGATTTCATCTCCAAAAGGTATGTTTCAAGCTTGGCAATCCTGCTCGTTTGAACCGAGTTTCTTCCTCGAGCATTACGAAGCTGTATCTCGAGGGTGAAGGCCTTAGCCAAACCTTTCCTTTCATTCGCAACATGAGCACCTATCTGTGCCTTCAACTCGTTGCGTTCGAAATTGGCCTAACCAATTTTTCCCCAAAGGCATTCCAACACCTCCATTTTTCTATGCAACAGAGAGAGCGAAACATTAGCTTTTGAAAGTGGAAAAAGAAGCCAATATTCCCTCAATATGAACAGTTACCTGCTTCTCGAGATGGGACTCGTAATTTTCACTTCGATTCATCTCCGATCGAAGGTGTATCAGCTCTCTTGTCTTCTTATCACAAAGAAGCCTAAGAGATTTCTCCCCATCCAAGGCTTTCCACAACTTAGCCTCACAGTGAAGCAGCTCAGACTTGAGCTTGTCGAAGGCCTGTGGGAAGGAAGACCCAGTTAGAAGGATAAAAATACGAAGCTGAGAAGACCAAAAGATTACCGAGGATCACCATAGAGCATAGCCGCTGAGCCTCCTCAAATGTCGAGCGTGCATCCACTGGTCTGGTCTCACCGGCCCCAATTGAACCGCCCTGAACATCCTTCGAAGTACCTTCGAAGGAAGAAGAAGAAGATGGTGACAAAGGACCTTCATTCATCCCTTCTCGTGGAACCTATCCCCCGAGGCTGGAGCCCCCAGGTTTAGCAGGCCCAGCTGCCTCGGGAGACTTCTCAATCCTAGCCTTCTATGTGGTGCTATCCCTTTCAGTCACATCGCCGCTTGTGTGTCGGCCGATGGATGTGGGACCTCCTCCAATGGTTACATCTTCTTTGTGCCTCCGGGCAGGCCTTGCCTCATTTTGAACATCCTCGTCCACCGAGGATCCTTTCCTTTTATTACCTTGACTCGGCTCCAAACCCAAAGGTCTTTCCTCCTCTCCAAGAGAGCATGGTCTCACTTCAGAAAACTCACCTATACCTGCAGCAATGAAATTAACAAACATAAAGATGAGTATTCCTTAAGAAGGGAACCATACATCACCTACCATGGTGTTTTGCTTCCCATCTGCCCTTTGACAGATCTCGCCACTTGCGTTCATCATAGGTCTTAACAAGCTGCCAGTTTTCTAGTCTAATCCGCTAGGTTGGGGACCTCGTATGGTAGCCACGGTATCACTGTGGGAAAGAAAGAAAACATTCTTACGGGGTCCAACTCCATGAGAACAACAAATGGAAAAGTACAGTGCATCAGTTGCGTGTAAAATTCTATTTCTCAGGAAACGGCAGGAACTTCGAAGGAATAATGTCGACAGTCCTCGGTCCCCTTCCTCATCATCACTAGCAATAAAGGGCCTGGTGGATCAACGTCGTAGTGCAACCAAACCTCGGTAATGTAAAGGCCGATATAGTCTGATGAGGTGCTGAGGGTAAACTCAAGCTCAGCCTTATCCGCAAAGAATCTTATCATCAACACTATCTGCTAGAACGATGGGTGGAATTGAGCTAAGGTAACTCAATATCTTCAACGGAACTCGTGCACGACTCGGTCGAGGGGACCCAATGTAAAGGGGTACGTGTATACATTCAAAAACCCCTCTACATGGGCCATGATACCTTCTTCTCGAGAAAGTAACTGCAACATCACCTCTTCTCCCCATCCACAGTCTCTCCTCACAGCCTCGATGTGTCTCTCTTCTATTGATGAAATGAACCTCGATGCGTGTTCTCGATGACGCGGAATGTTGAAATGTCTCTCTAACGTTAAGTTCTTCCTCGGAACGAAGCAGTTCAAGGTTAGCTTGCCAAACGTCGGCGGTGTACCACCTTTCAGACGGGAAGCGGAGGTAGAGCTCCCTCTTCCTGGTGAGCATATTTGGGTACGGCGGCCATGACTCTTGTGAAGCAAGTAAAAGAAGATAAAAACTCGGGTGAAAGCTTCAAACCGAGATAGCAGAAGAAATGATGTAAGAAGAGGAACTCCAAAAAGAAAAACAGTTTTGCAAAATAGCAAGGCCCTTGATCACGCCCAACTATGTCTTATAGGAAGACTAAACGGGCGCTGCAAATATAATCCGGGGTATTACGCCCAGAGTCGATCCCATAGGGAATTTACGTATCAATCAAGTCGTTAGAATACTCAACTTTTACTTAATCAATTCTCTCAAGGTTTTTGAATATAAATTGGTGATGTTTTACTATTTCTACTGACAATAATAATAAACTAACGATTAACTAACAATATGGTGTAAACAATTATAATAAAGGTCTAAGGTTATGGTTTCCCCCGTCGATGAACTTCCTTCTTGGATACTTCATATAGTTTGATTAGTTGTCTCTATCAATCATGAACACTCTATCTACCATAAATCTCTCTCAAGTAATTATGATAATTTACTAGACGCACTCTCTCAAGTTACGCTAGCTAGATTGCATTACAGTTCACTTTAGATTGCACCCGAGGTATCGTTATCTCTAATCCAACCTCTAAACCCTCGGTTATGACTTTCGTCTATACTCTGGGAGTGGTGTTGTTCAAACAATTACCTAAATATGCACTCTCTCTCAAGTAGATACTAATAAATAGGAACAACTAATTGAGGGCCCTTTCAATCAACTACAACAAGAACGTAGTTGAACTTATAGAGTTTAATCAACCAATCAAAGCTATATTAATATCACAATAATTTCATCCCCAACGGGTTCCACCAAAACCCTAGATTAAGAAATTAGCTACTCATGCTCATAGAATCAAACCCAAAATAACTTACGTAATTAAACTACAAAGTAACGAATAAAAGCTGTAAAAATCAATGTTTTGCTTCTCCGAGTAGTATTTCACAGGCGTCTCTTGTCTCTAATGGCATCTCCTCCTCAAGTTGTGTTTTTGGGTCTATTTATATGTTTGGGACAAACCCTAAACGTGTAGGAGACTTCTATTCAAACCGAGAAACACTTAAAATCTTCAAAACTCGAATTGGACCAGACCAGGGACCTGGCTTTATGGCCCAAACGCCTGGATAAAGCCAGGCCAAGCCTGGCGTTATGGCTCTAAAGCCCCCCAAACGCCTGGTCCTACCAGGCTTTATGGACCAAACGCCCGGATAAAGCCTGGTATGACCAAGCTTTACATCCTGGTGCACTCCTCTTCGCCTCTTTAGCGTATTTTCGACGTTTATGCATCCATTTAGCTCAGCTTCCATCTCCAATTCACCTACACATGAAATAGACTCCATTATGCACATACAAAGTGTATTTTTATCATTAACGCACAAAAAATGTAAGGCACATAACGTGTTAAACCATGAATTCTAGCCACGCNTTCAAGCACAGAGGTGTGACATCCTCGCCTCAATAGTCGACTCACATATACCATGCTTTATTCACAATCCACTCACTACTCTAACATAGAGGTCAACAACATTACCTTTCTTTCATGAATCATGTGCCCTCACAAAATCAAAGAGATAGTTCCACACACAATAAACTTTAAGAATACTTAGGAACTCAAGATAAAAAGAATTCACTCACTCTTAGAAATAATATTCATATGCCACAAAATATGCACCATAGACTTGCCCGTAGTGTACTACTCTACTAATCGAGCTCATTCAGTCTAGGATCAAGTAGGACTTTATTTGGTTGTAATGTTGGCTGCGGGATGGATAGGATACATTTAGATATCAGAGTGAATACACCTCCCTAAGCACTTTAATACATATATGTTAGCATTGAACCTCAAACTTATATTACGCCAAACTCCACCTTCACATCAATGTTATTACCCCATACTTCTTTAAGCACAACTATATTAAGAGTCACCACATAAATATTTTTCTTTCACAACAATACAACTTTTTATTTTCTATTTTTTTTTCTCTCTTTTTTTTTCTCAAGTGACTCTTACTTTGCAAACAGTGCACCTTTCTCCTTATTTCAATTATTCCCCTCAAAAACCAATCTACCACCCCACACTTTAATTTTTCCATATTTCATAACATTTCCAGTGCTTACGAGAGGTGACAAGGTTCAAATATATGATTGATTCAAACAAAGTGGTATGTCTTATAATATGGTTGCCAAAGAAACAGGATTATAGGCTCAACGGGGTTAACTACGATACATAACAATTAGGTGGGTAAAATATATATAGCTGGCTCAACAAAGAAATGCCTATATCACTTCCAAGACTGAACAAAACTTCTATTTCGCTTTGCACACACACGGGGCAAGTTCTAGACATCA